>CM057796.1:872825-975884 GCA_030145905.1 Populus davidiana
GGTCTCTAGGGACACAGTTTTCGTGAATGATTTCTGCTGATGACGTAGTCCATGGGCGTTGCGTCAGCCGTGGAACTGGGTTCTGGTGATGATATCTGGGTCTCATGGACGCAGTTTTCAACAATGATTTCTGATTCTGACGTACGCCATAGGCGATGAATATTTCAGCGTCACCCATGGAACAGGGTTCCGGTGATGATATCTAGGTCTCCAGGGAAGCACTTTTCGTCAATGATTTCTGATTATGACGTAGTCCATGGGCGTTGAAGATTTATGCGTCATCCATGGAACTGGGTTTTGGTGATGATATCTGGGTCTCATGGACGCAACTTTCGACAATGATTTCTGATTATGATGTAGTCCATGGGCGCTGAAGATTTCAGCTTCAGCCGTGGAACTGGGTTCCGATGATGATTTATGGGTCTCGAGGAATGTAGTGTTCGTCAATGATTTCTGATTATGACGTAGTCCATGGGCGCTAAAGATTTCAGCGTCAGCCTTGGATCTGGGTTGCGGTGAGGATTTCTGGGTAGTTAGGGACTCAATTTTCGTCACTGATTTCTGATTCTGAGGTAGTCTATGGGCGGTGACAATTTCAGTGTCAGCCGTGGAACTGGGTTCCGGTGATGATTTATTGGTCTCCAGGAACTAAGTTTTCGTCAATGATTTCTGATTCTGACGTACGCCATGGGCGTTGAATATTTCAGCGTCACGCATGGAACAGGGTTCCGGTGATGATATCTGGGTCTCCAGGGACGCACTTTTCGTCATTGATTTCTGATTATGATGTAGTCCATTGGCGCTGAAGATTTCAGCTTCAGCCGTGGAACTAGGTTCCTGTGATGATTTATGGGTCTCGAGGAATGTAGTGTTCGTCAATGATTTCTGATTATGACGTAGTCCATGGGCGCTGAAGATTTCAGTGTCAGCCTTGGATCTGGGTTGCGGTGAGGATTTCTAGGTAGTTAGGGACTCAGTTTTCGTCACTGATTTCTGATTCTAAGGTAGTCTATGGGCGGTGACGATTTCAGCGTCAGCCGTGGAACTGGGTTCTGGTGATGATTTATTGGTCTCCAGGGACTAAGTTTTCGTCAATGATTTCTGATTCTGACGTACGCCATGGGTGATGAATATTTCAGCGTCACCCATGGAACTGGGTTTTGGTGATGATATCGGGGTATCATGGACGCAGTTTTCGACAATGATTTCTGATTATGATGTAGTCCATGGGCGCTGAAGATTTCAGCTTCAGCCGTGGAACTGGGTTCCAGTGATGATTTCTGGGTCTCGAGGAATGTAGTGTTCGTCAATGATTTCTGATTATGACGTAGTCCATGGGCGCTGAAGATTTCAGCGTCAGCCTTGGATCTGGGTTGCGGTGAGGATTTCTAGGTAGGTAGGGACTCAGTTTTCGTCACTGATTTCTGATTCTAAAGTAGTCTATGGGCGGTGACGATTTCAGCGTCAGCCGTGGAACTGGGTTCCGGTGATGATTTATTGGTCTCCAGGGACTCAGTTTTCATCAATGATTTCGGATTCTGACGTACGTCATGGGCGATGAAGATTTTAGTGTCACCCGTGGAATAGGGTTCCGGTGATGATATCTGGGTCTCTAGGGACACAATTTTCGTCAATGATTTCTGCTTATGACGTAGTCCATGGGCGTTGCGTCAGCCGTGGAACTGGGTTCTGGTGATGATATCTGGGTCTCATGGACGCAGTTTTCAACAATGATTTCTGATTCTGACGTACGCCATAGGCGATGAATATTTCAGCGTCACCCATGGAACAGGGTTCCGGTGATGATATCTAGGTCTCCAGGGACGCACTTTTCGTCACTGATTTCTGATTATGACGTAGTCCATGGGCGTTGAAGATTTATGCGTCATCCATGGAACTGGGTTTTGGTGATGATATCTGGGTCTCATGGACGCAACTTTCGACAATGATTTCTGATTATGATGTAGTCCATGGGCGCTGAAGATTTCAGCTTCAGCCGTGGAACTGGGTTCCGATGATGATTTATGGGTCTCGAGGAATGTAGTGTTCGTCAATGATTTCTGATTATGACGTAGTCCATGGGCGCTAAAGATTTCAGCGTCAGGCTTGGATCTGGGTTCCGGTGAGGATTTCTGGGTAGTTAGGGACTCAATTTTCGTCACTGATTTCTGATTCTGAGGTAGTCTATGGGCGGTGACAATTTCAGTGTCAGCCGTGGAACTGGGTTCCGGTGATGATTTATTGGTCTCAGGGACTAAGTTTTCGTCAATGATTTCTGATTCTGACGTACGCCATGGGCGATGAATATTTCAGCGTCACCCATGGAACAGGGTTCCGGTGATGATATCTGGGTCTCAGGGACGCAGTTTTCGTCATTGATTTCTGATTATGATGTAGTCCATGGGCGTTGAAGATTTATGCGTCATCCATGGAACTGGGTTTTGGTGATGATATCTGGGTCTCATGGACGTAGTTTTCGACAATGATTTCTGATTATGATGTAGTCCATGGGCGCTGAAGATTTCAGCTTCAGCCGTGGAACTGGGTTCCAGTGATGATTTATGGGTCTCGAGAAATGTAGTGTTCGCCAATGATTTCTGATTATGACGTAGTCCATGGGCGCTGAGTATTTCAGCGTTAGCCTTGGATCTGGGTTGCGGTGAGGATTTCTGGGTAGGTACGGACTGAGTTTTCGTCACTGATTTCTCATTCTGAGGTAGTCTATGGGCGGTGACGATTTCAGCGTCAGCCGTGGAACTGGGTTCCGGTGATGATTTATTGGTCTCCAGGGACTCAGTTTTCATCAATGATTTCTGATTCTGACGTATGCCATGGGCGATGCAGTTTTCAGCGTCACCCATGGAACAGGGTTCCGGTGATGATATCTAGGTCTCCAAGGACGCACTTTTCATCAATGATTTCTGATTATGACGTAGTCCATCGGCGTTGAAGATTTATGCGTCATCCATGGAACTAGGTTTTGGCGATGACATTTGGGTCTCATGGACGCAGTTTTCGACAATGATTTGTGATTATGATGTAGTCTATGGGCGCTGAAGATTTCAGCTTCAGCCGTGGAACTGGGTTCCTGTGATGATTTATGGGTCTCGAGGAATGTAGTGTTCGTCAATGATTTCTGATTCTGACGTAGTCCATGGGCGCTGAAGATTTCAGCGTCAGCCTTGGATCTGGGTTGCGGTGATGATTTCTTGGTAGGTAGGGACTCAGTTTTCGTCTCTGATTTCTGATTCTTAGGTAGTCTATGGGGGGTGACGATTTCAGCGTCAGCCGTGGAACTGGGTTCCGGTGATGATTTATTGGTCTCCAGGGACTAAGTTTTCGTCAATGATTTCTGATTCTGACGTACGCCATGGGCGATGAAGATTTCAGCGTCACCCATGGAACAGGGTTCCGGTGATGATATCTGGGTCTCCATCAGCCGTCGAACTGGGTTCCTGTGATGATTTCTGGGTCTCGAGGAATGTAGTGTTCGTCAATGATTTCTGATTATGACGTAGTCCATGGGCGCTGAGTATTTCAGCGTCAGCCTTGGATCTGGGTTGCGGTGATGATTTCTAGGTAGGTATGGACTCAGTTTTCGTCACTGATTTCTGATTCTGAGGTAGTCTATGGGCGGTGACGAATTCAGCGTCAGCCGTGGAACTAGGTTCCGGTGATGATTTATTGGTCTCTAGGGACTCAGTTTTCGTCAATGATTTCTGATTCTGACGTACGCCATGGGCGATGTAGTTTTCAGCGTCACCCATGGAACAGGGTTCCAGTGTTGATATCTGGGTCTCCAGGGTCGTAGTTTTCGTCAATGATTTTTGATTTTGACGTAGTCCATGGGCGTTGAAGATTTATGCGTCATCCATGGAACTAGGTTTTGGTGATGATATCTGGGTCTCATGGACGCAACTTTCGACAGTGATTTCTGATTATGATGTAGTCCATGGGCGCTGAAGATTTCAGCTTCAGCCGTGGAACTGGGTTCCGATGATGATTTATGGGTCTTCAGGGACTCAGTTTTCGTCAATGATTTCTGATTCTGACGTACGCCATGGGCGATGAAGATTTCAGCGTCACCCATGGAACAGGGTTCCGGTGATGATATCTGGGTCTCCATCAGCCGTCGAACTGGGTTCCTGTGATGATTTCTGTGTCTCGAGGAATGTAGTGTTCGTCAATGATTTCTGATTATCACGTAGTCCATGGGTGCTGAGTATTTCAGCGTCAGCCTTGGATCTAGGTTGCGGTGATGATTTCTAGGTAGGTATGGACTCAGTTTTCGTCACTGATTTCTGATTCTGAGGTAGTCTATGGGCGGTGACGATTTCAGCGTCAGCCGTGGAACTGGGTTCCGGTGATGATTTATTGGTCTCCAGGGACTAAGTTTTCGTCAATGATTTTTCATTCTGACGTACGCCATGGGCGATGAAGATTTCAGCGTCACCCATGGAACAGGGTTCCGGTGATGATATCTAGGTCTCTATCAGCCGTGGAACTGGGTTCCTGTGATGATTTCTGGGTCTCGAGGAATGTAGTGTTCGTCAATGATTTCTGATTATAACGTAGTCCATGGGCGCTGAGTATTTCAGCGTCAGCCTTGGATCTGGGTTGCGGTGATGATTTCTAGGTAGGTATGGACTCAGTTTTCGTCACTGATTTCTGATTCTGAGGTAGTATATGGGCGGTGACGAATTCAGCGTCAGCCGTGGAACTGGGTTCCGGTGATGATTTATTGGTCTCCAGGGACTCAGTTTTCGTCAATGATTTCTGATTCTGACGTACGCCAAAGGCGATGCAGTTTTCAGCGTCACCCATGGAACAGGGTTCCGGTGTTGATATCCGGGTCTCCAGGGTCGTAGTTTTCGTCAATGATTTTTGATTATGACGTAGTCCATGGGCGTTGAAGATTTATGCGTCATCCATGGAACTAGGTTTTGGTGATGATATCTGGGTCTCATGGACGCAACTTTCGACAATGATTTCTGATTATGATGTAGTCCATGGGCGCTGAAGATTTCAGCTTCAGCCATGGAACTGGGTTCCGATGATGATTTATGGGTCTTCAGGGACTCAGTTTTCGTCAATGATTTCTGATTCTGACGTACGCCATGGGCGATGAAGATTTCAGCGTCACCCATGGAACAGGGTTCCGGTGATGATATCTAGGTCTCCAGGGACGCACTTTTCGTCAATGATTTCTGATTATGACGTAGTCCATGGGCGTAGAAGATTTATGCGTCATCCATGGAACTGGGTTTCGGTGATGACATCTAGGTCTCATGGACGCAGTTTTCGACAATGATTTCTGATTATGATGTAGTCCATGGGCGCTGAAGATTTCAGCTTCAGCCGTGGAACTGGGTTCCTGTGATGATTTATGGGTCTCGAGGAATGTAGTGTTCGTCAATGATTTCTGGTTATGACGTAGTCCATGGGCGCTGAAGATTTCAGCGTCAGCCATGGATCTGGGTTGCGGTGATGATTTCTTGGTAGGTAGGGACTCAGTTTTCAGCATTGATTTCTGATTCTGAGGTAGTCTATGGGCGGTGACAATTTCAGTGTCAGCCGTGGAACTGGGTTCCGGTGATGATTTATTGGTCTCCAGGGACTCAGTTTTCATCAATGATTTCTGATTCTGACGTACGCCATGGGTGATGAAGATTTCAGCGTCACCCATGGAACAGGGTTCCGGTGATGATATCTGGGTCTCCAGGGATGCTGTTTTCGTCAATGATTTCTGATTATGACGTAGTCCATGGGCGTTGAAGATTTATGCGTCACCCATGGAACAGGGTTCTGGTGATGATATCTAGGTCTCCAGGGACGCACTTTTCGTCAATGATTTCTGATTATGACGTAGTCCATGGGCGCTGAAAATTTCAGCGTCAGCCTTGGATCTGGGTTGCGGTGTTGATTTCTGGGTAGTTAGGGACTTCGTTTTCGTCACTGATTTCTTATTCTCAGGTAGTCTATGGGCTGTGTCGATTTCAGCTTTAGCCGTGGAATTGGGTTCCGGTGATGATTTATTGGTCTCCAGGGACTCAGTTTTCATCAATGATTTCTGATTCTGACATACGCCATGGGCGATAAAGATTTCAACGTCACCTATGGAACAGGGTTCCGGTGTTGATATCTGGGTCTCCAGGGTCGTAGTTTTCGTCAATGATTTCTGATTATGACGTAGTCCATGGGCGTTGAAGATTTATGCGTCACCCATGGAACTGGGTTGCGGTGATGATATCTAGGTCTCATAGACACAACTTTCGAAAATGATTTTTGATTATGATGTAGTCCATGGGCGTTGAAGATTTCAGCTTCAGCCGTGGAACTGGGTTCCGATGATGATTTATGGGCCTTCAAGGACTCAGTTTTCATCAATGATTTCTGATTCTGACGTACGCCATGGGTGATGAAGATTTCAGCGTCACCCATGGAACAGGGTTCCGGTGATGATATCTAGGTCTCCAGGGACGCAGTTTTCGTCAATGATTTCTGATTATGACGTAGTCCATGAGCGTGGAAGATTTATGCGTCATCCATGGTACTGGGTTTTGGTGATGATATCTGGGTCTCATGGATGCAGTTTTCGACAATGATTTCTGATTATGATGTAGTCCATGGGCGCTGAAGATTTCAGCTTCAGCTGTGGAACTGGGTTCCGATGATGATTTCTAGGTCTCGAGGAATGTAGTGTTCGTCAATGATTTCTGATTATGACGTAGTCCATGGGCGCTGAAGATTTCAGCGTCAGCCTTGGATCTGGGTTGCGGTGATGATTTCTTGGTAGGTAGGGACACAGTTTTCTGACACGACCAAAAGATTGATGTCTTTTCCCAAGTGCAGGAGTGTCGAAGTAATAAATAACCCGGCAAGACCGGGGTCGAACCACAGAGAGGTTAATTGTATAAATTATAAATAACAATACAACAACAACAACAATAACAACAATAATAACAATAATAATACTCAGTACGTGGCGTTGTTATACCTGAGAATGATCTAAAAGATCGGGTCACAGGTTTCCAGCCTATATACTGAGTTTATGAAAAGATCAAAGATATATATTATATAATATAGACAGAATGTAAATAATAACAATAATAATAATAATAAAAGCAGAAGATGAAGAAATTAATGAGAACTTTGAGATGAAAGATTAACGTGAGGATTAAACAATGATAAAAACAAATGTCAAGGTTAGAGGATCCACTAATGGTACTTCAAACAAGTATAATATAAACTCTTATTACTCAATTGGAAACCACACATAAAGGAGGTTCCAATCAGATTATAAATTGTTAACATGATTACATTAATTATCTTATTCGAATAAAGCTAATACTTGTAAATGTTGGCAGGCATTCATGATTATAACTTATGTTAACAACAAATCAAGTTCCTTTCATAGCTCAGGTGTCGGTTAAACCATACAGTATGGGCTATGAAAGTGCCAAGTATTTGTTGTACCAAATATTATACAACATAAATCTAGATTAACCATTTAACAAGCAAAGTATTAAAAGTGAACAAGATAACAAATATAAAACATGTTAGTATCCAACGTTAAGGTCCATGTAAGTTTATATTATACTTATTCTTACACCATTAGTGTACCCTTTTCACCTTGACATAATTAACTTAGCTGAACATAATGAAAGAAAGAAACATAAATGAACAAGATAAGAACATAAATGAGAAAGAGGTTAACTAAGTAAAGGAAAGGAAATGAAGTGCATAAACTTGATATTAATAAAAGCAAGACATAAGCAATACAAAGAGAGAAAGCAATAGCATGATCTTGATCTGAACACCAAGATGCCTCAATACATGGTAAGTGCCTCCTTTTATAGGCCAAAATTTGGAACTATTGATTTGTTGACTAATTGATGAGTGGGTGACCACATCTTGACTTGATAACAATCCTTATCTTCTTGTCTGGTCAAGACGTCATTGCTAACATCATAATTTGCCCAGAATCCTCAGGAATGTTCTAGGAAATTGTCTCAGCTTTCCAACAAAAAAAAAAGATGAGGTCATTTGGACTTCTAGAACTCAAGATATGGGCTGAACACTAAATAGTGTTTGGGCTGCAGGATAGCTTCGGACTTCTTCGTTGTTCCTTCAATTTGGACTTCAAAACGACCTTTTCAAATCTTGGGCTCCCATGAAAGTTGTAGGCCTTTGTCTTACCTTTCCATCCATATAAAATGGACCTAAATCCGAAATCTAGAGCTCCAGATATGATCCAATTACCGAGAAATGTTCTGGTTTGGACTGCACCGACATCTCTTTTCTAAGTTTGGCCATCTCTTTGTCATTTCACTTTCAATACTTAAACTCATCAATCAATCCTTTTATTTATGTGATAGGCCTGCATATAAGATGAGCATTTACCATAAATTAAGGTATCTTATAGTATCAAACTTGTTATTATAAAACATGCTTTGGTTAAGGAGTTATTGATACTTCAAGTGCAAAATGATGATATAAAACCTTGATAAACATGCACTTTTAAGTACTAATCACACCCCCCAACCAGCTTATTACTAGTCCCTAGTAATCTAAAGCGTTAAAATAGAGAAACAATTTGCAAGTTCCACAAAGCAAGGCATTCATCATTCAACTTCCATTAATCTATCCAGATAAACAAACTCTCATTAAATTTATATTCCTGCTTCATACTTCTTAAACAAGATATTAATAAACCTTCTTTTTGTGTGCTCAATGAAAACATAGATGATGGGGCTTTTGTTGGAAGAAAACAATATTATGTTCAAATGTTTAAGGTGAACTTCCTTGGGTTGGGATTAGTATTATTTTTTTTTATTCTTCTTTTTTTTTTCTTTTTTCTTTTTTTTTTCTTCTTTTTTTTTCTTTTATTTATATACACATAAAACTTAAAACACAATGTATCTTTAACCCATGTAACGAGTTTTAGGCTAATGACTCCCAGACCAGTTGGTCTTAGGGCATTAGGTGTTGAGACACCCCTACGAGCTTAACAACTCGGGTTGCAGATACTGATACGTAGATAGTGCAATGTTTGATTCCCTTAAGCTTTTCTCCTTAACCCATGTAGCAAGCTTTGGGCCAATAGCTCCCAAGTCAGTTGACTTTAGGGTATTAGGTGTTAAAACACCCCTTCGGGCTTAATTGCTTAGGTTAGTGAGGCTACGAAACCAAACTTATCCACGTTTTATTATCATCAATACTATCTTTTTCCTTTTTTTTTTTTTTTTTTTTTTTTTTTTTTTTTTTTGCAAATTATATACTATCCTTTTCCCTTAGTTGTTACCTTCAACAAAAGAACATAATTAATGTAATAATTCAATGTGCAACCCACAATCATATGTTAAAGTGTGTGTGTGAAAATGAAGGTTTAATAACACTTGTTAAATGAGTATATGAGCAGAATCAAGTGATAACAATGTGAGAGTTTGTAAACCTGAATATTTCAAGAAGTATTATGATAGACCTTGGTAATGAAACTTACTAAGATGCGTCTCTAGAGTCAATAAAATTGATTCCATACTCTGCCATCCTAATAACAATTTTGTCAAATGGTTTTAATAATAGCAAAAACAGTTAGCAAGTTAGTATTTTTTTTTTTTTTTTTTTAACTACTACCTTCTCCCCCCAACCAAAACGAGACATTGTCCTCAATGTTCGAAGGTAGAAAGATAGAGTATAGAAGACATCACCTGAAACAGTGAACAATGATAAACCTGAAACACACTTAAACAAACATAAGAAGTAACATAACAAAATAATATGCTATTAATAAAACCAAAAGACACAAGGTTTCACAGATGAAGGCTCAAATCTAATCTAAGCTTTTTACGGCTTTCCTTAGTTGACCAATCTAGGCGACTCATGCAGGGATCAATGATAGGGATGAAATATTGTAGTTGGTCAATCAATTGTTCAGCAGTAGCAGCAGAGATTATGATTTGTCGTGCCGAAGATGTTAGAAATTCCTGTTCCACAGCTTGATCAAGGAAAGACAGCAACTTATCATAAAAACCATTAACATTTAACAAACCTATAGGTTTATGGTGAATGTGCAGTTGGGCCCAAGATGAAATATGAAAGATTTCTTCCAATGTGCCCAAACCTCCTGGTAAGGCAATGAAGGCATCAGCATGGCTAAACATGGTATTCAGTCGGTCAGACATTGTTGGGACCTGTAGTTCCTCTCCAATTGTTTTTCCAATGATGTCCCCAGTTGCTAAAGCTTTGGGAACAACCCCCAAAACTTGACTGCCTCCTAAAAAGGCAGCCATTGACACACCTCCCATTAACCCAAGGCTGCCTCCCCCATACACTAAATGAATCTTTCTCTCAGCTAGTACCCGACCAAGATGATTTGCTGATTCTAAAAACTCTTTTTCTTTCCCAGAACTGGATCCACCGAAAACACAAATATTTCTTATCTGATGACTTGAGGAACCTGCCATTTCTACACACTTCTATATTTGATGAATGTATGGGATGAGTAGAAATGAAGGGAAGGAAGAGAAGAATTTATAGATGAAAAAGTGAAAATGCAATCATACCACCTATATGTAGGCCAGCTGTAGTCTCACAAACTCTCTCTCTCTCTCTCTCTTTATTAATTATTTATTTTGAAAAAGCATGTATGTACAGGTAGTTGTGATTGTGGCTCACATCTTCCCTTGGTTTTACGTCCAAGAACGGCTTAAACGCCCTCTATAGGTCGGGGATAGGCTTCCCATCCAGTTTTCTTAAAAACTGGCAAACAAGGTCTTTTTTAGTCAGATTCCCAAGACTAAGTCGATCATGTTCTTTATGGAATTGTGGCCATAAATCATGAATTACACGATGCACATCTCCACTAGGATGCGTCTCAAGGGTCAACAAAAGATTATCTAAAGACCCCTTACTCAGGCCATCCTTAATGAATTGTATCTTATCTTCACGGTTTACAGATACCATTCCTAAAGAACGACATGTCGCATTACAAGTCCATCTGGCACATCTGTGACAGACTTTCAGTCGTTTTGCACGACGTTTCTTTGCAAAAGTGCTTTTACCTGTTCCAGGCATGTGTGAAATGAAAGAATTGGATGACTCACCTGATAATCGAACCTTTGCTTCAATTAACCAACGGATATCTTCAGGAATTCCATGATTCATTAACAACCTCAATCTTGCACACCTAGCACGGTAAATTTTATTAATCGCATTTGGAGGCAAAGCGGGAAAATACCTTTTCAACTTTTCGAGAGTGGTGTCCATTTTCAAAAGAGAATTAGAGAAGAGATTCAAAGAAGGGAGAAAGAGCTAAGAATTATACAAATATATACAGATATCAGTTATTTGGGAAACTGAAAGAACCGACTTAAGTCACGGAGTACCGTTATCCGCCATTTGACCGGGGTGAAAGAGAGACTAGCAAAACAATAAAACACAAAACAATGTGAGAAAAAGAATCAATCTTTATATACAGGATCACTCAATTCAATAGAGTCATTTTCAACCGAAAAATTGTCAAAATAAACTTTCAAACGATGCCCATTTACCTTGAAAACATTGCCATTCTTTGGATTCTCAATATCACAGGCCCCATATGGATACACATGTTTCACAATAAAAGGACCACTCCATCTTGATCTTAGTTTTCCAGGAAATAAATGGAGTCGAGAATTATAAAGCAAGACTTTTTGACCAACATTGAATGTTTTTCTCAGTATTTTCTTGTCATGAAACTCTTTAATTCTTGCTTTATGAATTTTCGAATTGTCATATGCATCATTTCTTATTTCCTCAAGCTCATTTATTTGCAATTTTCGCAGCTGACTAGCATCATCAAGGCTTGAATTGAAAGCTTTAATAGCCCAATAAGCTTTATGTTCAATTTCCACAGGCAAGTGACAAGGTTTTCCATAGACTAGTCTATAAGGTGACATACCTAATGATGTTTTATAAGCAGTTCGATAAGCCCAAAGTGCATCATTAAGTCTTAAAGACCAGTTTTTCCTATTAGGGTTCACTGTTTTCTCCAAGATTTGTTTGATTTCCCTATTAGCAAGCTCTACTTGTCCACTTGTCTGAGGATGATAAGGGGTGGCAACTTTGTGTGTGATTCCATATTTCTTCATTAAAGAAGCAAATGGCTTGTTGCAGAAATGTGTTCCACCATCACTTATCATGGCTCGAGGGATTCCAAATCGACTTAAAATGTTTTCTTTCAAAAACTTTATCACTGTTTTGTGATCATTGGTTCGACTTGGAATTGCCTCTATCCATTTTGAAACATAATCTACTGCGACCAATATGTACAAGAAACCAAATGATGGAGGAAATGGACCCATGAAATCTATACCCCAACAGTCAAAGATCTCAATGACAAGAATAGGATTTAAAGGCATCATGTGACGTTTCGAAATAGATCCCAACTTTTGACAATTTTCACAAATCTTACAAAATGCATGTGAGTCTTTGAACATGGTGGGCCAGTAAAATCCACTTTGTAAGATTTTTGCAGTTGTCTTTCTTGATGAGAAATGACCCCCACATGCCTCAGAATGACAAAATTTAATGACACTACTTACCTCATTGTCAGGAATGCATCTTCGAAATATTTGATCAGGACAATATTTGAATAAATAAGGGTCATCCCAATAAAAGTTCTTCACTTCGTTCAAGAACTTTCTTTTGTCTTGGGTACTCCAATGAGCTGGCAATTGTCCTGAAACAAGAAAATTAACAATATTAGCAAACCAAGGCATCGTAGAGACAGAAAATAAAGATTCATCAGGAAAGTAGTCATCGATTGGTGTAATGTCAGATCTCGAATCGGTTGTCAATCTTGACAAATGATCCGCGACAACATTTTCGGTGCCTTTCTTGTCTTTGATTGTGATATCAAATTCTTGAAGTAACAAAATCCACCGCACCAATCTAGCCTTAGAATCTTTCTTAGAAAGAAGATATTTCAATGCTGCATGATCACTAAAAACAACAACAGGTGAGCCAACAAGATAAGATCTGAATTTGTCACATGCAAATACTACTGCAAGTAATTCTTTTTCAGTGGTAGTGTAATTCATTTGAGCACTATTTAAAGTTTTACTTGCATAGTAAATCACATAAGGTTTCTTATCTTTTCTTTGTCCCAAGACAGCACCCACGGCATAATCACTAGCATCACACATTATTTCAAAAGGTAATGACCAATCAGGAGGTTGAATGACAGGAGCAGAAGTAAGCAAGTTTTTAAGTTTAACAAAGGCTTCCTCACAATGTTCAGTCCATTCAAATAAATTATCCTTTGTTAGAAGGTTACTCAAGGGCTTAGATATTACACTAAAATCTTTGATGAACCTTCTGTAAAAACCAGCATGTCCTAAGAATGATCTAACATCTTTAACAGATTTTGGTGTTGGTAAGTTGGCAATTAACTCGATTTTAGATTTATCAACCTCAATGCCTTTCGATGAAACTATGTGACCAAGTACAATGCCGTTTGTTACCATAAAGTGACATTTTTCCCAATTCAGTACAAGATTCTTCTCTTCACACCTGCTCAAAACCTTGTCTAAGTTAGTCAAACAATCATCAAATGAATCACCAAAAACAGAAAAATCATCCATAAAAATCTCAAGAAAACGTTCAACCATATCACTGAATATGCTAAGCATGCATCTTTGAAACGTGGCTGGTGCATTACATAATCCAAAAGGCATCCTTCGATATGCAAAAGTACCAAATGGACATGTGAAAGTAGTCTTCTCTTGATCTTCCAATGCAATTTCAATTTGATTGTAACCTGAATAGCCATCTAGGAAACAATAAAATTCATGACCTGCAACTCTTTCTAGGATTTGGTCCATGAAAGGTAAAGGGAAATGATCTTTTCTAGTCATTGAATTAAGTTTCCTATAGTCAATGCACATGCGCCAACCAGTAACAGTCCTCGTTGGAATTAACTCATTTTTCTCATTCGTTATCACAGTGACTCCAGACTTTTTGGGTACAACTTGGGTAGGACTTACCCATTTGCTGTCAGAAATAGGATAAATGATTCCATTATCTAGAAGCTTAATGACTTCATTTTTCACTACTTCTTTCATATTAGGATTAAGCCTTCGTTGCATTTCTCTAGAGGGTTTAGCATTTTCCTCCAAATAAATCCTGTGTGTGCAAATCAAAGGGCTAATTCCTTTTATGTCAGCTATGGTCCATCCTAATGCATTTTTGTGCATTTTCAGAGTCTGTAATAACTTACCTTCTTGATGTGCATTAAGTTTGGAAGAGATTATTACCGGAAAAGTTTCATTTTCTCCCAAAAATGAGTATTTGAGATTAAATGGTAACGGCTTCAATTCAGGTTTTGGTGGTTGAACACTTGAAGGTATGGGCTCAATTGATCGTGGTGGCAATTCTTCAATTTGTGGTCTCCAATTGCTTTCCTGAAAGTAGACCATTTGCAAATCATCAGATTCATCAATCTCAGTTTCACTAGAAGTGGTTTGAAATTGATCATGAACTAATTTTTCAATAAAGTCCACTTCCTGTAAATCATTATCATCTCCAGGTTGCTTGTAAATGTTGAAAATATTCATCTCCAATGTCATGTTTCCAAATGATAGCTTCATCAGTCCATTCCTACAATTAATCAATGCATTAGAAGTGGCAAGAAATGGACGTCCTAAAATGACAGGAATTGAATTACATGCTTCAACAGGTTGCGTGTCCAAGACAACAAAATCCACAGGATAAATGAATTTATCAACTTGTACTAACACATCTTCAATTATTCCTCTAGGCACTTTTACAGATCTATCGGCGAGTAAAAGAGTTACAGAGGTTGGTTTTAACTCACCTAGATTGAGACTTTGAAAGACTGAATATGGAAGTAAATTCACACTAGCTCCAAGATCAAGTAAGGCTCTTTCAATTTTATGTTCTCCAATAAAGCAAGAAATTGTAGGACAACCAGGGTCTTTATATTTCAAAGCATTATTGTTCTGAAGAATGGCACTTACTTGTTCGGCTAAAAAGGCTTTTTTTTCACATTCAGTTTTCTCTTCACAGTGCACAGATCTTTCAAAAATTTAGCATAAGAAGGAACCTGTTTAATAGCATCCAACAAAGGTATATTGATCCTTACCTGTTTGAAAGTTTCAAAGATTTCAGAGTTGTGATTGACTTTCCTTTGTTTGGTCATGGCATGAGGAAATGGAAGTGCTGGTGGGGAATCAGCCTTTTCTTTGCAATGTTCAGGTTCAACCCCTTCCTTACCCTCAGAGATAGACTCATCATCTTTCTCACAAGGTTCAAGAATAGGTTTTTCAATAACCTTACCACTACGAAGAGTGATGACTGATTTGACTTGATCCATGTGTTGGCTTCCAGAACTACTTGCATTTGCATTGTATTGCCCCTTTGGATTTTGCTGTGGTTGAGAAGGAAACTTACCTTTCTCTTGGAAACTGAGAGCAGATGTTAATTTTGCAAGAGCATCTTTAAAATCTGTCATGCTTTGAGCAAGTTGAGTGTTGATTGTCTCCTGCTTTTCAATGAATGCATGCAATGTTTCCTCAAAATTTCTTCTAGGAGGTGGAGCATAAGGAGGTGCATATCCATGAGAATTTTGGAAATTATGGTGTGCTTGAAACGGTGGATGTGAAGTTTGTGCATTGTTGTTATCACTCTTCCAACTGAAATTTGGATGATTTCTCCAACCAGGGTTATACGTTTGTGAGTATGGGTTATGGTTGGGTCTTTGGAAACTGTTTAAAGCATGGGCTTGTTCATGGAGGCATTCCCTAAAAGAAGGCAAAGTTGGACAATCATTTGTTGAGTGTTCATTGGTTTCACAGATTTGACACACAATGTCTTGAACAGATTTTAATTGACCACTCTTTTTCAATTCAAGTGCTTCGACCTTTCTAGCTAAAGATGCAAACTTGGCTTGGAGGTCATGATCTTCCCTAAGGTTGTGCATACCTCCACTAGATGTATGAGGTTGAGTTTTACCTGGTGCCTCATAAGTACCTGTGGTGTCCCAATTTTGAGCATTTTCGGCTAGCAAGTCTAGGTACTCCATTGCTTCATTAGGGTCTTTATCTTCAAAGGTTCCATTGCACATCAATTCAACCATTTGCCTATCTCTAGGTGTTAAACCTTCATAAAAATGTGAAACCAATCTCCATGTTTCAAAACCATGATGTGGGCAAGTATTAAGCAAATCTCGATACCTATCCCAACATTGGTAAAATGTTTCTCCTGGCTTTTGAGTGAAAGTGATGATTTGTCTTTTGAAAGAGTTTGTTCTGTGAGACGGAAAAAACTTCTTTAAAAATTGTTGTTGCATATCATCCCAAGCACGAATGGATCCTGGTCTCAAATTTTGTAGCCATGTTTTAGCTTTATCTTTTAATGAAAAAGGAAAAAGCTTTAATCGAATGGTGTTCATGCTACAATTTGAGTCATTATAGGTATTACAGACCTCCTCAAATTCCCTTAAATGCAAGTATGGATTTTCTAGGTCTAAACCATGAAAAGAAGGTAGGAGTTGAATAATGTCTGGCTTGAAATTAAAATGAGATGCATCAGGAGGGAAAACTATGCATGAGGGTGCACTTGTTCTTGTGGGATTCATGTGGTCTCTAAGTGTTCTCATACGGTTATTCTCATTATTCTCATTATGAAGCGATTGATTATCTTCTTCGGCCATATTTTCTGAAAATGATGAGGATACCCTACAAAGTCGACCACTTAATGTACGTGACCAAACTCTCATGCACGTGTAAGAAGACAATAAAAGCAAGAAAAGAAAATAGAAGAAAAAGAAACAAAACAAAACAAAGGAAACAAAAATAGATAAAATGAAAAGTGAAAAGAGAAAATAAATTAAATATTATAATTTATACAAGAATTTACCTCCCCGGCAACGGCGCCAAAAACTTGACACGACCAAAAGATTGATGTCTTTTCCCAAGTGCAGGAGTGTCGAAGTAATAAATAACCCGGCAAGACCGGGGTCGAACCACAGAGAGGTTAATTGTATAAATTATAAATAACAATACAACAACAACAACAATAACAACAATAATAACAATAATAATACTCAGTACGTGGCGTTGTTATACCTGAGAATGATCTAAAAGATCGGGTCACAGGTTTCCAGCCTATATACTGAGTTTATGAAAAGATCAAAGATATATATTATATAATATAGACAGAATGTAAATAATAATAATAATAATAATAATAAAAGCAGAAGATGAAGAAATTAATGAGAACTTTGAGATGAAAGATTAACGTGAGGATTAAACAATGATAAAAACAAATGTCAAGGTTAGAGGATCCACTAATGGTACTTCAAACAAGTATAATATAAACTCTTATTACTCAATTGGAAACCACACATAAAGGAGGTTCCAATCAGATTATAAATTGTTAACATGATTACATTAATTATCTTATTCGAATAAAGCTAATACTTGTAAATGTTGGCAGGCATTCATGATTATAACTTATGTTAACAACAAATCAAGTTCCTTTCATAGCTCAGGTGTCGGTTAAACCATACAGTATGGGCTATGAAAGTGCCAAGTATTTGTTGTACCAAATATTATACAACATAAATCTAGATTAACCATTTAACAAGCAAAGTATTAAAAGTGAACAAGATAACAAATATAAAACATGTTAGTATCCAACGTTAAGGTCCATGTAAGTTTATATTATACTTATTCTTACACCATTAGTGTACCCTTTTCACCTTGACATAATTAACTTAGCTGAACATAATGAAAGAAAGAAACATAAATGAACAAGATAAGAACATAAATGAGAAAGAGGTTAACTAAGTAAAGGAAAGGAAATGAAGTGCATAAACTTGATATTAATAAAAGCAAGACATAAGCAATACAAAGAGAGAAAGCAATAGCATGATCTTGATCTGAACACCAAGATGCCTCAATACATGGTAAGTGCCTCCTTTTATAGGCCAAAATTTGGAACTATTGATTTGTTGACTAATTGATGAGTGGGTGACCACATCTTGACTTGATAACAATCCTTATCTTCTTGTCTGGTCAAGACGTCATTGCTAACATCATAATTTGCCCAGAATCCTCAGGAATGTTCTAGGAAATTGTCTCAGCTTTCCAACAAAAAAAAAAGATGAGGTCATTTGGACTTCTAGAACTCAAGATATGGGCTGAACACTAAATAGTGTTTGGGCTGCAGGACAGCTTCGGACTTCTTCGTTGTTCCTTCAATTTGGACTTCAAAAAGACCTTTTCAAATCTTGGGCTCCTCATGAACGTTGTAGGCCTTTGTCTTACCTTTCCATCCATATAAAATGGACCTAAATCCGAAATCTAGAGCTCCAGATATGATCCAATTACCGAGAAATGTTCTGGTTTGGACTGCACCGACATCTCTTTTCTAAGTTTGGCCATCTCTTTGTCCTTTCACTTTCAATACTTAAACTCATCAATCAATCTTTTTATTTATGTGATAGGCCTGCATATAAGATGAGCATTTACCATAAATTAAGGTATCTTATAGTATCAAACTTGTTATTATAAAACATGCTTTGGTTAAGGAGTTATTGATACTTCAAGTGCAAAATGATGATATAAAACCTTGATAAACATGCACTTTTAAGTACTAATCATCAAGTAATTAAAATCTCATTATATATAAACATAATTAATCTATCTATATCTATGTCATCTACTAGATGATCCGGGCTCATTAGTAACACAAATGGATCCAACTCTTACACCTGCTTGAGTGGTCTTGTTCTTTACTATGACATCATTAAGAGTTTAACATCTCTCCAAAGATTTCAAGTCTAGTGCGGCAAACATTGAACCACTATGACATATAAGTGTAGCTTTCATTTTCTTTATCAACATTACAAAACCATGATGCGGTCTCTCGATCATCTCAGGACATGAAGTTAACTTAATATTAATAAAACATTAATGTAAATTAAAATATCAATACATAAAACCCAATTTTTAACATACTTACACTATTTTGAATCTATTGGGCGCATTGCTCGTACTACATGTACCTAGTTTAAGACCCAACTCAGGATTTAGAGTAATGATCCGATGTGTGATACTCATATACCAAATCAAATACTCCTTATCTGTAATCACAAGTTGCATCTCTGAAAATATATCATTTCTTCGTGCATCCCATTGTGGTATATAAGCTTCATGGTGGCTAAACCAATCGTAATAATCATTTTTACCCCCAATGAGTTATGGCGTTCAAAGCATCACTCGTATCGATGTCAACTAGAATGTGCTATGATGAACTAGTGCATTACTTGATCTGGGCAATGTAGTTCAACTATCTTAAAAAATATCAGCGAGACCATTAATGTTTATATGTCCATCTCGCTTGTGCAAACAGTCGGAACAATCGTCAATTTTTCTTCCTAGTAAAGCGTCCACATGACCTTTATAATATAAGTTTTTTAAATACCAAACAAATACAATTTGGTGAAGTCATGTTTTTTTATTTATTTAAAAAATGGATAAAATACTTGGATAGCATGCTACCTATCTAGCTCCCTTTAATAAAATATCAATACATGTGTTAGATTATTTTCAAATACTCTACCAGCACACCACCTAGTATTACAAATATGTCAATTTAATTGTATCTTTAAAAGTTACAATTAGACAATATAATTTTGCATAAATATTGCTAAATAACTTTACCATAAATGCATCCTAGTGGGAGCTATATTGTAACCCCAATAGTTTGGATAGCCATAAGCGACAATTTAGGTATTTGGGGCAAACATGAAGCACCTAGGACCATAACTATTATTAAATAAAAACAAGTTGATTATTTATTGTTAACATAAATATTTTAAATATAAATAGTTATAATCCAATTTTTCGATTCATACATGAAAAAGTAGCAAACATCCCCTAATTTGTTTGCCTCCTTCATGCATGAAAGGCATAGATGTTTGTATAAATATGCCAAAACAGCAGGTCCCTAGCTATATGTGGTAATGGTGTTAAATCCATCTAGGAGCGTTAGATAAATTAATGACACATATCACCATGTGAGGTTTGTGAATAATACACTGCCAAACAAATGCAATATATATGTTCTAGCATACCTACATAACACATTAAAATTATAATAACAATTCATATAAATTTTAAAAATAATCAACACATGAAAATGTCATTCAAATCATAATTTAATTTGTACCTCCCCAAGACCTCATTGTCAGCATCATCTGGTGGTGTTGTAAATGTCTCATCAATTCATTTAAGACATATGTTACCCCCTTCAACTTAGAAGGAAGAGATGTCAATCCAAATGATCACTCGTGTAATGCAATCCGATTACAAACACCAATATATGTGACTATCTATCCATTAATAAGCAGTCCAAGCAAAACCGTCATGTTCTATAGTGTTAGCATCATCTCCCCATACCTAAGATGGAACATAATGAGTCAATCGCTCAATTGGTGCATGTATCAGGTCGTGGCTAAGTTTGATGTGGTCTAGACAACTAACATTAAAAAAACTTAGCTAGAACATATATGGTTGAACCCACTCATGTGGTCTCATCTGCCTATATGTACGACAATAAATAGAGGACTCATCTTGCATAACAATTTAACTTATAAGTACTTACACATATAATACCTTTAATGATAAGTAAATAAAAAATATATTAAAATTAAATATACTTGCAATACCGATGAATATGTCCTCCAATTGATGTTGATCCTACAACCATAAGATAGAAGTGTCGGTGGGTCCGGTATGTATGTATTGTGACTGATGCTCTTTCGAATCATAGTCACGCTTTTTTGGATCATAGTCATGTTGTCTAGATTTATCATCGCCCAAATATGAACGCTTAACATGGGCAGATGATCCGCCACCTCAAGTTTATAGCATCCTATGTAATAGTATTTGTAATTGATGTGAAATTAGATAAGTTTAATATGCTTTAAAAAAATATGATTATATATCCTAACATATTTTTCATATAATTATATTATCATACATACGTTGTTGATTATGACATGTTGTTTCTATTATGGCTTGTGTCATTGTACATGCCAAACTTATAATATGCATGACCTTCTCTTGCATCCATCTCATTGTTCATATGAGTGGACATGTATCGACCACGCCCGAATTTCCATTTAGATGAATTTGCTTCAACTCGAGGTCCAGCGTAATCACTCCATTCTAGATCATCTAGTAATGAATGAAATGACATGTTATATACTGATCCATAATTAATTTGATGTTTTTTCAAGGCAAACACATTTATATATATAAACAAAATTTAAATATATTTAGAAACACACTCTCAAACATTCAATCAGAAGAAATCATGCCATTTATGTCGTGATAGAAAGAAGGGTTGTGATGATGGTTGGATTTTGACATGAGATAAAGAGAGATGACAACTAGGTTTGATAGGAAATGAATGGAAATGACAACCAAATAAATGATATTTTTATTTATTTTATTAAGATTTAGATCTTGTGTTGATTCACATAATTTCTCTAACTAATATTTGAGAAATTTTGACTAAACTTGTCAATTTCAGATTTGTATATGGATTTTTAATTTGTTCCATATAGTGGATGCATAATCCACTATTAAATATTTTATACTCTAATCGTTGCTAATATTTTTTATTTTATTTATTAGAAATTTCTTATGTTTTTTATTTTATTATCCTTTCCAATCAAGTACTTTTTTGTGTGTATTAAAAGAAAATATATTAACTTATACGTTGTACACAAATTAATTAATTATGTTGTATTGTGGTACAAAAATAACATTACATATTAAATTATTTTGCTTTATGATGGGTCATGTTTTTTCTAAAAATAATAATAAATAAATGGCTAATGATTCTCCAACCCTTTAAATAAGGTGTTGACCTGATCTTTCTAATCTTGTCTAGCATGTTTTTTTGTGAATTTCTTCGGGTTTCTATGAATCACACACAAACTTTTCATGTACATAATTTCTCTTACACGCAAACTAGTTTTTATATGTAAACCATACACCATTTTCTATGTCAATAACACTACCCATCACTAACATTTTCACCAATGACAGGGCATAAACAACTATAACATAACACATCAACTAACGAGCAATCATGGCTAGTCAATGGTTTTTTTTCCTATACAATAGCACTAGCAAAGATCTCTTTTTTCTCCAATGAATTACCAACACCAAAAGTTTCCTCCAATGATACATCTCCTTCACCATAAAGAAATTCCAAGGTTTGGGTGTCTCACTAGGCAAACAAGCTAGAGCATAGCAAGGGCTAAACTAAGGCTATAAACCATGTAAATTCCAAGCAAGGCCATATAATCCCACTTTTAGCCGTGCAAAGCCAAGTCGGTTAGGCACACACAATCCCATATTTGACTATATAAAGTCAGGGCCACACAACCATTCAAAGCAAGACCAAACTCCATACACCACATGTTTCATGTGTGTGATGTCGCGACAATTATATTTCTGGATTGGGATCTTCATGTTAACAACTTGGCATTCATTGCAACATAATAGCAGACCCTTCGTGACACTCGTACAGGCGTTTTGTAATAGTTTAACATGCAGTAACATGATAATAGATCCTTTGTAAAACATAAACAAACATTCTATAACAATATGGCATTCAGTAACACAACAGTACATCCTTTGTATTACTCATCCGACCATTCATGACAATTAATGTTCAATACAATACAATAATAGATCCCTCGTAATACTCATACAACCATCCGTGATAATTAATGTTCAGTATAATTCAACGGTAAATCTCTCGTAATACTCATACAACCATTCATCACAATTATGTTTAAATAAAATACAACAGTAGATCCTTCATAATACTCGTACAACCATTCATCACATTTATATTTAATAAAACATAATAATAGATCCTTTGTAATACTCGTACACCCATTCATCAAAATTATATTCAATAAGATACAACAGTAGATCCATCAAAATAGTCATACAACCATCCATCACAATTACATTTAATAGGACACAACAATAGATCCTTTGTAATACTCATACAACTGCTTGTCACAATAACATTCAATAAAATACAACAATAGATCCTTCGTAATACTCATACTACCATTCATCAGCAGCCCGAATTCATAATAGCCCAATCAACATCTTATAGTCAGTTTAATATTCATTATAACACAATAATATATCCACCTCAAATAGGTCATTTCAAAACGTTAACATTTTCATCATTGTTTCAACATTCAATAAGAACCTGATCGACATATCATAGTCGTTTCGACAATCATCTAGAATTCAATCAAACAATGCATATTATCATCCAACAAGGATTTAATAAAATATAATCATAAGTAAATTATTTCAAAATATAAACATCATACGAGAAAAATATGGAAACCACCTACCTACTCTACTTACGAGTTGTCCTTGTCCTAAAGATGGTCTGATCCTGGCCACACCACCTAAGACATCAATGGCCACAAATAAGTACATTTGCATCCTTAAATAACATTCATCACCATACTTATTTCAAGAGTCCATATGTTTCACATTCAAGTGTTCCATATTTTATATCATCATACAATGAAATTGTTTCAAGCATTTAAGTCATTTTTGCCCGGGGGTTTAATGTAGAAAATCAACAACAAAACTGATTCGATGTTAGCCACACAATTCAGTAGAAAAAACTATTCCACTACAAGCCACACAATTCGGCAACGAAAACTAATTCCCTGCAGGCTACACAATTTGGCAGCGAAAGTTGGGTCGCTGCAACCAACACACTTTTGACAACAAATGTTCATTCGCTACATATAACTCAATTTCAGCAACGAATCACAAATTCACTACACAACACACACTTTCAACAATGCACGCTGACTCGTTACAAACAAAACCCTTTCGGCAACCAACACTGATCTGCTGCAACCAATACACTTTCGGCAGCGAATCACAAATTCACTATAGAACACACACTTTCAATAGTGAATCATTGATTCACTTCAGACAATACAATTTTGACAGCGAATCATAGATTCGCTAAAGACAACACCTTTTTGGTAGCGAATGCTGATTCATTGGAGCCAATATACTTTCGGCAGCGAATGTTAATTCATTGCAGAGAACTTAATTTCGGTATCGAACACTAGTTCTCTGCACACAACATAATTTTGGGCATGAACACATGTATTTCAGTTCCAGCATTACATTTGTTTATAGAACCCAATAGAATCACACAATTTCAAGCATGAACACATACATTTCAGTTCCAACATTACATTTATTTATGGAACCATGTGGAATGATATAATTTCAAGCATGCACACATGCATTTCATCACACAATATGTTCTGTTCAGTCCCCCTTCACTATGGTCGGTCATCTTTACAAGTTCATGCATTTAAAACTTGTTCATTGCCTTTGTTAAGTATTCTAAAATTTGGCCCCCATTCAATCCCATTTTCGTCCCTCTTTCTAGTCCAGTTTTTCCTTAACAACTGGTGCTAGAATCCTAGGCCATTTACTTAGGGTTTCCTTCTCCCTTTTGGTCCCAAGGTCATAAGAACATGAGGAGAAAGGTTTTGGTTCATACCTTATGATTTTAAGTGGTTTTAGGAAAGGGATTTAATGGTCTTTCTTACCCTCTGCTACTGGTTTTCTTCCTTTTCTTATGTTCAGTTTTCCTCCCCTTTCTTCTTTTGTTCAGCCGTCTATCACAACCCTCCCCCTCCATGGCTTTTAGTTATTAATCCTACCCCTCTAGCTCTTCCTTTACTCGCACATGCAATGGAGTGAACATGCAACTGGGCTATGTGTTTTTCCTTAGATGAAGGGAAGGGTCTGCTGCAGCTGTTTTGGTCGGTTTTGGGGAGGGTCACCTTCTCTTTTCTTCTCAACTCTTTACACACTTTTCACTTAAAAGGGCTTACATGCAGGTGGTTTGGTCGGTTTTTCTTGGGGGAAAGAGAGGTTCAGTTGTAGCAATGGCTGCACTATTTATGGGGGAGAGGAAGAATCACCCTTTCTCTCTCCTTATATTTAGAGCCCCTGTAAATATGTTGGGGTGTTTGGGCATTGGACCAAGGCTATCCTTACCCCCCTTTTGGGTTATCTTGGGCTGGTTTATATTCCAATTCTCCCTTAGGATAAGCCATTCCAACATAAAATTTTTGTTAGGATTTACAGTGTCGTTTTCGATTCAGAAATCAACAGCAAAACTGTGTTGTTGTCGATTCAGAAATCAGCAGCAAAAAACTTTGCCATTGTCGATTTAGAAATCGGTAGCCAAACTTTGCCGCTGCCAATTGAGAAATCGACAACCAATAATTGCGTGCTGCCAATTCAGAAATTGACAACAAAAAACTTTGCCGATGCCAATTCAAAAATTAGCAGCCAATAATTGCGTCACTACCAATTCAGAAATCGACACTCAAAAGCTTTGTCGAAGCCAATTCAAAAATCAATAGCCGAACTGTGTCGCTGCAGATTCAGAAATAGGCAATGAAGAACTATGTCGCTGCCGATTTAGAAATGGGCAGCGATGGTGGACCCATTTTTGGCTTTAATTTACTCTTTTTTTTGGGTGTTTACAACAACAATATATCATCTTCAAACAAGTCAATTCAAAACATTAACATTTTCATCAACAACTCAACCCACATTTCATTATCGGTTTAACATTCGTTAACTCAATCAATATTTCATAGTCGGTTTAACATTCATCACAACACAATAATATATCATCCTCAACAAGTCAATTCAAAACATTAACATTTTCATCAAAAACTCAACCCACATTTCATTATCGGTTTAACATTCGTCAACTCAATCAATATTTCATAGTCGGTTTAACATTCATCACAACACAATAATATATCATCCTCAACAAGTCATTTCAAAACATTAACAATATACAAGAAAAAGGTGGAAACCACTTACCTATTCCACCTGCAGGGTGTCCTTATCATGACGAAGGTCTAATCTCAGTCGCACCACCGTGAAACATCAATGGTCACAAATCAGTACATTTGTATTTAGTAATCACACAACTCATCACCATGCATAATTCAAGCATACATAAGTTCATAATCAAGTGTCAGATTTAGCGTCCTTCCTAGCGCTTCTTTCTTCTTCAAATTGTGCTATATATTAGGCTTGAATCTTTTTCCTTCTTCTATTTCCATTTCAGCTAGTTGAATCTTTTTTTTTCATTAACTAATTTCTTCCTAAAGTTATCCTTATCTTTCTTCAAAGAGTCTATCATTTCTTTATCATAAATCATCTTGCTCTTAGTTGACTTTTTGATTTGGACCCTTTCCTTTTCCATCTGCATATATTTGTTGACCTGTTCATCACGTTTGGCTTTTACAGTTTTTAACTCATTTTGGATCCTTTTAGTTACCTCTTCAACAATCTCAGCTCTTTTCTATCAATCTTTTATCTCAAGATCCCTTACCAAAGTTGCTAATTGTTCATCCTTCCATTTTAGTTGTCGATTCAAGAAGTTTCTCACCTTATCTTCTTCTTTTAGTTGTTTCTCCAAGAGCTGTTATTGTCCTTTGCTATGATAGAGGTTGATTTCACACTTTTATAACTGTTTTTTTTTTTTAACTCTTCCTTGTTATCCTTTTTTTTTTTTTCAAATTTAGGATGCTCCGTTTCTAATTTTGAATTTCTAGGTTTTGAGAGTCCAATCATTTCAGAAAGCTTTTTATTTCTCAAAATCATGTAATTTTGACTGAATGAGGATCCAACCTCGTTTTTCTCTTCCTTATTCACTAATAAAAGCCTTTTTCTAATATTTCTTAATGAGTTTGATCTCCTGGAGGGATGATTGATGTCTAAATAGACCAATGAAATATGTTAATCCCAAAGTTCTTGGTACATATTGGATTTCACTTAGATGTCCCGCTACAAACGCAGGTGATACATTTCACCTAAATGTATCTAGTTATACCAACTAGAGGAGCCCATATCTTGCTACCACAACTCATTATGCAGACTGTGTCGTTCATCTATGGTGCTTTCCACCTAAAGTTACTTTGCAACAATGTAGTGTATTTCTCTACCTATGCTTTCTCATCCAAATTCTATAAAGTCTCATCTATTATAATTTTCAATGGTCAAAGATCAAACCATCAAAAGTTATTAAAAATATGTCTTGGTGTTTTGATATGATTGGCAATCCATAGATGCAACAATGGAACACAACATCTCAAATAATGCCAAAAACAACTCCACTATCGTTGGTGATTTTTGAATCGACAGCGACACTGTAAACACCCAACAAAAATAAATGCCAAAAACAACCCCACCATCGCTGTCGATTTTTGAATCGGCAGCGACATTGTTTTCATTGCCGATTTTTGAATCGACAATGACACAGTCTAAGTAAAAGTTTAAGGAAACAAACCAAATTGCCTTAAGGAGTTAAGAGGGGGGGAAACTAGTATTAGAATAACCAAAACAAGGACAAGAACACTTCTAAACCAACCTCAAACACCCTACCTCATTTAAGAGGGTGTATAAATGCAGGGAGAGAGAGAGAGAGTTTCCCTAAAATCCGACCAGCTGCATACAACAGACCCTCTCCTTCTTTCCCAAAGAGAAGACCCCCAATCCAGCTGCATGCATCCCTCTTGAACCTTAGAGAGGAAAGGAGAATTAAAGAGGGCCAAAAAGGGCTGAAACCATGACAAAAAAGGGTGAGTAACAGGCCGGCTGGTACAACTAGAGAAGGAGGGAAGGAAAACCGAAACCAGAGAGGAAGAAGAAGCAGAAAAACATGAGTAGACAGGGGAGAAAAACTTGTTAAATTCCTTTCTAAAACTACTAAAAACAGTAAGGTGTGAACCAAATATTCTCTTCACCTGTTCTTGAGCCTTGAAACCGAAGGGGAGAGGAAAAACCATGGGGGATTATCCATGATTTTACACTAGCTGCTAGGGGAAAAGCTAAACTAAAAAAAAAGAAGACAATAAAGGGGTTGAATGAAGGACCTATAACCAGAATAGACAGTATGAGGGGATGGACGATTTTACAGATGCAAATCTAGTTAGTTGGCCGTCAATAATGGTGGCTGGACAGACTAGGAGTTAAGAGAATGCCAAAAGATGGTCAAATGAAGAAGAATTAAATGTGAAGATAAATGTCGATAAGCTTGAGTTTGAAGATTAATGTTTGGGATGGAGAAATGGTAAAACTTGATTTGCTATTTCTAGATGACAGTCCACAGCTTTTCTTGTTTGACAGATTCGATTAACATCTCTTTCTGTTTTAGATGCCGAATAAAGAAAGACTTGGAGCTTAACTAGATTTAAAATAAATTTGAAAAGAATAATTATGATTCTAAATGGTGTCCTTACTCTTAATTACCACCATGCTTTCCTTAATCATCTAATTAGTTTAGATTGAAAACAACAAAATTACGGATCTATTCGATTAGCTGTGCCGACTGTGTGTACTGCCCAAAGTTACCGACGGGGAAGCTTGGCTTGTTCGAAACAACAGCCGCTGCAGGGTTTCGCTTTTTAATTGCTTATGTGATTAACACCAGCAAAACACTAAATCAGTTAGCACTCCATCACCTCACCGAATACTATTTATTTATTTTGTTTGTTTTATTTTATTTTTTTAACTTTTGATTTATTATGGATATTTTTTTTAATTTGATTTTGTATCGATTATCACAGTTTTTTGAACTGGATTTTTATAAACCGGAATGTAAGTTAACTTGGTTGACTTGTTATATATATATTTTTTATTGAATTTTTTTTTCTAATTACTTCTTATAACGTACTCAGAATTGAGTTTTATAATTTTATTCTATTAACTTTGTTGGCTTACTTTTTCTTTATTGAGTATTTTTTTTAATTTATCCTTCAACATTTTATTAATTGAAAATTATGTTTTATGATTTGTTTTTATTTATTTTCTATGAGATTAACCTTGTCTCATGTCTCAAGTCACTAGTTTGGTAAGTTAACCTGAGAGTTGTTTAATACTTTTTTAGTTCTTTATATATATTAAACTTCATCTTTTACCATTGAGTTGATTAAGAATTGTGCTTCATAATTTGTTTCATTTCTATAAGATTATCCTAGCTTCATGATCCAGATAACAAGTTTGGAAGATCCAACCAGGTTGACTTATATCATTTATTTTATTTGCTTTCTGTGGGGTTATCATGATCTCATGATATAAATCATGAGTTTGACATGTTAACCAAAGTTGATTTAGATTTTTTTCTGTCATTTTTTATTGATTTTTTTTTAAATTTTGTTCTTCAACATTAAGTTGATTGAGAATTGAATTACATAATTTATTTTTATTTGTTTTCTATGAGGTTATCACAGCCTATAACCCAAGTTGTGAGTTTGGAAAGTGAATCTGGTTGATTTGAGTTATTTTTTTTTAATTGATTTTTTTTCAATTTTATCCTTTAAATTTGGGTTAATTAGGAATTAATTTTATAATTTATTTTTAATAGGGTTATTATGGTCTTATAACCATAGTTGAAAATTTGACAGATTAACTAGTGTTGATCTAAATCAATCCAATATATTGTAATCTTAATATATTTATTTAAATATGTTGTCTTGAATTTTTTTCGTCAAAAATTTGATTTTACCGATTGTTTGGGTTATCTTGGTACTCGTCAAATTGACCAGGTCATATCAGATCAACTTCTATACTTTTTTTTTCCTAGAAAAATGTTAGAAATGCTTATAGTTTTTTTTTAAGTTTAAAAAATTATAACATTAACATTATCCTATAGATATTCCAATATGATTCTATAAATCTTCATTATCTCGTTATACTCCTCAAGTTGAAATTTATATTTCAAGAATGCCAAAATTGCTAAAACGGGAATGAGAATTTGATGAACTAAGTGGCTTGTGGAAT
The DNA here is from genome assembly GCA_030145905.1 of Populus davidiana. Classification (NCBI taxonomy): domain Eukaryota; kingdom Viridiplantae; phylum Streptophyta; class Magnoliopsida; order Malpighiales; family Salicaceae; genus Populus; species Populus davidiana. The sequence goes on from CM057796.1 coordinate 902,792, forward strand.
AAATTGGCAAGTTGACAGGTTGATGAGCGGTTAATATGGGGCACCTGACAAAGTTTATTCTGTAAAAACATGGAAATCAATCTCTATATTACAAGCAACATGACAATCACAAAATAGTTTGGCCGCTCGTGGATACTTTACCTGGAAGTTACTCAACAAATACTCGAGTCAGGTAAGCTCATCTGTAATGGAGGACACAGCTCGATATTCTTTATTTAATTACCTTAACACTATTGTTTATTTAATTCTTTGTTTTCCATGACATAATAGCTACCAGTCACGGATCATCTTGTGATAGAACATCATAGAATCCTGTCAATAGCAAGTTTCTTCTGGATCGAAATTATAGTCCTTGCGCTGGTGCACCTTTAAGTTGTCTCAAAAAATGAACAACATGTGAAGTTTTCTCGGTTCTTGCGTGAACTGGATTAGGATATGAACTGGATTAGCTATATATGTTAGTGAATATGTCCTGAAGCTAATTAATTATTTACCAGTAGTAATATTGATTTTATTTATTTTATTCATGTAAAATATTTTTATTATTAATAAAAAAAAATTATCTTTAATATTTATTTATATTTGATTAATTAATGTATTTTTTTATTAATAAATCTAGACTAAAATAAAGTCCATGTGACAAAAATATTTTGTAAATAAAATTATAAAATTGTTATAATTATAAGATTCATATTGCATCAAAGTACTATTCCTAAATATTCTTGATTAATATTCTATTAAGATTGAATGTTAATTAAAATTGTTAAAACCGGTACATATTATATTCCTTTCTTTATGAAAGGATTCAACTACTCTCATAACTTAATGATAAGAGATACTTGGAATTGATATGTAAATATTTGTTAAATGATATGCGAACTGAATTAACTCACATGAGAATTTCATATGGAGAAATCACATATATCTATGGAAAAACTCACATGACAATTGTGTCAATAATCCTTAGACTTGAGATACTAAGTTATCATATGTAGGGTGTAAACACCCAACAAAAAAAAGTAAAGTAAGGCCAGAAACAACTCCATTATCGCTGTCGAATTCTGAATCGACAGTAACACAGTTTTCATAGCCAATTTGTGAATCGGCAACGACACAGTTTTCAGTGTTGATTTGTGAATGGCAGCGACACTATAAAACCTAACAAAAATTAGTGCAGGACTAGCCTATCCTAAGGGAGAATTAGAATAGAAAACCAATCTAAAATAACCCAAAAGGGGGATGAGGAAAACCTTGGTCCAGCACCCAAACACCCTAACTCATTTACAAGGGGGGGATAAATGCAAGGAGAGAGGGAAGGTGACCCTTCCTCTTCCCTAAAAACCAGTTGCAACAGGCTGCATATGCCCAACTGCGTGCCTTTTCTTCTCTTCCTCCTTTCAAAAGAAAAACTTGACCAAACCCCAGCTGCATGTGCCCTTCTTAGACGTGAGAAAGAAAGGAGAGGGAGAGGAAAGGTTGAACAACTAAAATTATGGAAAAGAGGGAGCCTAGGGTTGGTTGGAAACAATTAGCAGAGGAAGAAAAGCAGAAAACCGAGACTTAAGGGAAAAACCATACCACCAAGACCTACTCAAAAACTATTTAAAAACATGAGGTGAGACCAATATCCTTCTCTTAGCTGGTTGTTACCCCATATTTTAGATAAAAAGGGAAGGAAGAAAACTCGAAAATGGAAGGGGTGGTGTTCTTGCATCTTAACTCAAGGAATCTTGACTAAATGGATAGACCTATGTAGAAAAAAAGATGAATGAACACATACACATACCTTTACGCAAGAAAGATGAACAATTTTGAATTCATGAATCTAGGGGAGGGCCAGCCATGGTGAGGGATGGAAAAATATGAATTAGAGTGACAAAATGCATGGATGATGATCTTGTGAGACTTCTAGGGACATTCTTGAATAAAAAGAAAAATCATACTTGTGTTAATGATGTAAATTCTGCATATTTGATTGATGAAATTATATGGAAAGGTGCTGGAATGATGTTAAGTGCAAATTATGTTATTAATGAACCTTGAAAGCATGTTGCAGCTGAAGCAGGAATCACAACATATAATGTTTCAGTTTTGTTTGTTTGATGAACGAACATGTGTAATTGTGAATCAAAAGAACGAATTGTGAATTGTGATTGTGGTTATACTTGTGAGAAATATGATCATTTGCATGTGCAGCTAAGTGTATTAGGGAGCAATGTCCGGCCATAAAGATTGAGGGAACAATGAGAGAATTCGTCATGACGAACACCTTGAATTAATTAAGTCCTTGATAAAAAATGAACCCTTATGAATTATGAAATTGCTAGTGGTGGTGTTGATGTATTACCATAATGTAAGTGAAAACATGGAATGATTGATTGTAGCAATGCTAAATTCCAGTTTTGAAGTGCTAGCTAGGAGAGTAATTGGAAAATGTGTGTATTGAGATTTGGTCGCGTGTCGCTTGTTATAAATTGAATACGGTTAGTTATAGTTTATGTGCAAATTCTGTTTAGGTGTATTATAAAGCGGAAAGACTAAGCGTGAACCCTATACGCAACATACGGATAAAGTAAGACTAAAATGACTTAATCATCACTGCCGATTTCTAGATCAACAGCAACACAAATTTTGCTGATGATTTCAGTGGCAGCCACAAAACTGGATAACATTGATGATTTCTGGGTCGATAGCAACTAAGCTTTCATCAACGATTTTTTAATCAATAATAGTTTATGTTCGGTGATGATTTCAACGTCAACCGTAGATATGTGTTGCATTGATGATTTCTGCGTCGACAACGACTCAATTTTCATCAATGATTTTTGAGTCTATAGTAGATTGTGTGTGCTAATGATTTAAGCGTTAGCCTTACAAATATGTGGCGTTGATGATTTATAGGTCGGTAACAACTTAGTTTTCCTCAAGGTTTTTTGAGTCAGTAGTAGATTGTGCGCCATGATGATTTCAGCGTCAACCGTAGAAATGTGTTGCGCTAATGATTTCTGGGTCAATAGTGACTCAATTTTCTTCAATGATTTTGGAGTCAGCAATAGATTGTGCGAGCTGATGATTTTAGTGTCAATGATATAAATGTGTTGCATTGATGATTTTTATGTCAGCAACGACTAAGTTCTTGCCAATGACAGGGATTATACACACAATTACACAAAAAATAAATATAATGTAAACACCAAAAAAAAAGTAGCAAAAAATGACTAAACTATCGTTGCCAATTTCTGAATCAGCAGCGACAGTGTTTTGGTGCTCATTTCTAAATCGGCAGCGACAACGTAAAACCCAACAAAAAATAGTGTTTGACCGGCCTATCCTATGGGAGAATTATAATAGAAACCCATCTAGAATAACTCAAAAGAGGGATAGCAACCCAAGATATCCACCACCCATACACCCCCCGTTTCATTTAAGAGGGGGTATAAATGCAAGGAGGGAGGGAGGGTGACCTTTCCTCTTCCCTAAATGGGAACCACCTATACTTATGAAAGTTCTAGGAAATTGTCTTATCTTTCCAGGAAAAACAATTGAGTTCATTTGGACTTCTATAACTTGAGATATGGGCATAAAACTGAACAATGTCTGGGTTGTAGGACAGAATCGGACTTCTTCGTTGTTGCTATAATTTAGACTTGAAAACAACCTTTTTAAATCTTGGACTCCACATGAAAGTTTTAGGCCTATGTCTTAGCTTTCCATACATATAAAAAAAAACCTAAATATGAGATCTACAACTCTAGATATGACCCAATTACCGAACAGTATTCCAGTTTGGATTGAACCAGCATCTCTTTTCTAACTTTGGCCTTCTCTTTGTCCTTTCAATTTCAGTACTTAAACTCATCAATCAATCCTTTTATTTATGTGATAGGCCTGCATTTAAGATGAACATTTACCATAAATTAAAGGTATCTTATATTATTAGATATGTTATTATAAAACATGCTTTAGTTAAGGAGTTACTGATACTTCAAGTGCAAAATGATGATATAAAACCTTGATAAAAATACACTTTTAAGTACTAATCCGCTACTGACGCCACAATTCAGTAGTGAAGACTGGTTTGCCGCTAACACCATAATTGGGCAGCAAAAACTTATTCATTATTGACAAAACAATTTGACAGCGAAAACTTATTCGCTGCAAACATCACAATTCGGCAGCTAAAACTGATTCGATGCAGATAACACCATTCGGCAGCTAAAATTGATTCACTGCCAACAACACAATTTGGAAACAAAAACTAATTCAATATTGACTGCTGACACCATAATTTGGCAGCGAAAATGGATTCGCTATTGACAACACCATTCGACAGCAAAAACTAATTCGCGACCGACACCATAATTCCGCAGTGAAAACTAATTCGTTGTGAATAACACACTTCGGCATAAAAAAATAATTCCCTGCCAACACTATAATTTGACAGCAAAAACTGATTTGTTTTTGAACGATAGCAAAACTAATTTGTTGCTAACACCACAATTTATTTTTAGGATCTAATGGAATCATACAATTTTAAGCATGAACATCTACATGCATTTTGGTTCCAACATCTAATTTGTTCTTAGGATCCAGTAGAATCATAAATTTTTCAAGCATTAACATCTACATGCATTTCGGTTCTAACATACATTTTGTTCTGGGCATCCAACAGAATTATACAATTTCAACATGAACATCTACATGCATTTTAGTTTCAGCATACAATTTGTTCTTAGAATCCAGCAGAATCATACAATTTTTAAGCATAAACATCTACATACATTTCGGTTCTAGTATACATTTTGTTCTTAGCATCCAGCAGAATCCTACAATTTCATAATGAACATCTACATGCATTTCTATTTTAGTATACAATTTTTTTTTAGAATCCAGCAGAATCATACAATTTTTAAGCATGAACATATACATGCATTTCAGTTCCAACATACATTTTATTCTTAAAATCCAACAGAATCATATAATTTTCAAGTATGAACATCTACATGCATTTCGGTTCCAGCATGCAATCTGACCAGCCCTTTAGTTATGGTCGACCCGTTACCAAGTTTTTTCCATTCAATCTGTTCATTTTTTAATGTTAATTGTTCTAGAAATTTGGTCCCCATTCATCCTTGTTTTTTTGTCCTTTTAGTTAGTTTTAGTTTCCTTCACAACTAGCTAGAAGTTCTAGATTATTTTCTTAGGGTATTCTTTCTCTTTTTCTGTTCTATGTTCTCAAGAACAGGAGGAGAAAAGATATGGTTCACACCTTACTCTTTTTAGTAGTTTTAGGAAGGGATTTAACAAGTTTTTCTCCCCCTTCTACCCACGGTTTTCTACTTCTTTTTCCTCTCCAGTTTTGGTTTGCCCTTCCTTCCTTCTATAGCTACACCAGTCGGCTTGTTACATACCCTCTCTTGTCATGGTTTCAGCCATTGTTTTAGTTCTCTTTAACTCTCTTTTCCATTATAGGGTTCAAAAGGGATACATTCAGCTGGGTTGGGGGTCTTCTCTTTGGGAAGAGGGAAAGGGTCTTTTGCATGCAACTAGCTGGTTTTGCTTTGGGAAAGAGAAAGATTGCTGCAATTTAGGGTTGTTGCCCCTCCATTTAGGGAAGAGAAAATGTCATCATCCCTCTCTCCTTGCATTTATACCCCCTCTTAAATGAAAGAAGGGTGTTTGGGTGTTGGATATGTTGGGTTCCTATCCTTTTTTTAAGTTATTCTACGTTGGTTTCTATTCCATTTCTCACATAGGATAGGCTGGCCCAACACTAATTTTTATTGGGTTTTACAATGTTGTTGTCGATTCAAAATTTAATAGCAAAAACTGTGTCGCTGCCAATTCAGAAATCTATAGTGATGGTGGAGTCATTTCTGGCTTTTCCTTCTTCTTTTTTGGGTGTTTACACTAAATGTTTGTTTGAGCATTACCAAGGATCTATTATTATGTATACTAAATGTTAAGCTATTATGGAACATCTGAACGAGTATTACGAAGGGTCTACTATTATGTTATAATGAATGTCAAATTGTATAAATAATTTGAATTAGCATTACAAAGGATACATTATCATGTAATAGTGATTTCATAAATCACCTATGAAATGTTTGATTGGTTAATGATTAGCTTCGGTTAATGGCATCCTAGAAGGATGACTGGGTCATGTTTTATGATTAGCTATGGCTAATGGCATCCAAAAGGGATGATCGGGTTGTGATTAATGATTAGCTTCGGCTAATAACATCCTAAGTGGATAACTGGGTTGTGATTGATGATTAGTTTTGGCTAATGGCATCCTAAGTGAATGACAGAGATAAATAAATGATTAACTTCAGCTAATGACATTCTAAGTGGATGACCAAGATGAGAAAATGATTAGCTTTGGCTAATAACATCCTAAGGGGATGATCGGGATGAATAAATAAGGGGATGATCGGGATGAATAAATGATTGTTTTCGGCTAATCGCGTCCTAAGAGGATAGTCGGATTTGGGAGTTATAAGTTAGTTTCAAGAATTGACGCGTTCATGTGTACTATGTTTTTTATATATACCAAGTATACGAAAGAACTGCAATTGTTATACTTTAAATAGAGAATACCATTAGTTCAGTTAACGGTATTCGAGATGGATGACCGGGTTTGAGTATTGTAATTAGCCTTAGTAATTGATGAATTATTAAGGGTAGTATTTACGTAAGTAAGGAGAAATGAAAGAATCATGCTCTTTTGGTCCATGAATGAAATGTAACATTAATATTGCTTTATTATATTTTTAAATTGCTTATGATGCTTGAAATTACCTTGTGTTGTAACAGGGACATTATACCAACATGGTGCGTAAGAAAATCCATTTCACGGCTCAAACATTTTGACAAGAACTATATATTATGGGTGATATAAATTCTGTATGAACATACGTATTAATCGCTCAATTAGTCGTCAAACCCCTTTTGTGAAGACTTGTAATGAAAAATTTAAATGGAACATGGATTTTTATATGCGAATATGTAGATATGATGTGTATGAATATATGTGGCATTCTTCTTACGAGAATGTTATGTTGTGAAATTACATGGGGTCATCATAAATGAAAGTACTAGTTGTGTAACTTATCGTTTGACACTCTTGTATGAACTCTTGATGATAACGAGACTAGAACAAGAATGTGAATTTATGAGTATATCAATATGATATAATGTAAACCTACGAGTATGAAAATATAATATCATGGGCATGTGTATTGAGAATCTGTTTTATGAAAATATTGATTTATGTTATCGTACGTGGATTGTGCCTTATTAATGAATGGAATGCAATTATAAATTTATAGAATGATATGGTGAAAAAATCCAGAACCTGATGACTTATAGAAAAAAAATTCCATTAATTTTGGCTTTGAAAAAGTCGGGTTGTTATATATAATATCAATAAATATGTAGATAAATCAGTTTTGTATCCTCCTTAACCTAAGTAGTTAAGCTCGAAGAGATGTCTTAATACCTAATACCTTAAAGTCAACTGGCCTAAGAGTTGTTAGTCCAAAGCTTGTCATATAGATCGAGGAGAAAGCTTAGGGGAATCAAACATTGCACTATTTACATTTAAGTATTTGCAACCCAAGTTACTAAGCTCGTAGGGGTGTCTCAACACCTGATGCCTTAAAGGCCAAGTTGTTTGGGAGTTATTAGCCTAAAACTCGTTACATGGGTTAAAGATGCATTGTGTTTGTTTTTTAAGTTATGATATTAAAAAATAATGAGAAAAGAATATATATATATATATTAACCAAAGGATGTTAACCTTAGAAAAATATTAGAACAAATTTTGTTTTCTTCCAAGCAAAGCCCCTATAACTATGTGTTAATATATTGAGCACAAAAAGGTTTATCAATATCTTGATTAAGAGATATATGATAGAAATATAAATCTAATAAGAGTTTGTTTAGTTGGATTGATCAATGGAAGTAAAATGATGAATGTCTTGGTTTTAGATTCTATAATTGTTTTTCTATTTTAATGTTTCAATTACTAGGAACTAGTAATAAGCAAGTTGATGGGTGTGATAAGTACTTAAAAGTGTATTTTATATCAACATATTACATTTAAAGTATCATTATATTCCCTGACTTAAGCACGTTTTATAATAACAATTCTGATAATATAAGATATCTTTAATTTATGGTATATGTTTTGTTTCAAATGTAGGTTTGTAAAGTAGGCATATCTCACAATTTAGAGGACTAATTCATGTGTCTAATTATTGAAATGAGGTTTATGTGAAGAGACAAAGCGAGGGCTAGGATTAGAGAAGAAATCCTAGTTGGATTGGTTTTATTCAAACTTGAACATCATTTGGTTTTTAGGTTATAATTGGATCTACCAACCTCAAATTTAGGTATGGTTTAGCTTGATGGAAAGTTAAGATATATGCCTAAAACATTCATGAAGAGCCCAAGACTCAATATTGTTGTTTTTAAGTTCAAATCTTAGAAACATAAAAGAAGTTTGAATCTATCTTGTAATCCAAATATTATTTGGTGTTTAGCATATATCTAAATTTCTAAAAGCCCAAATCAGCCCCTGCTTTTTGGAAAGATGAGACAATTATCTACAACTTTCATTAAGACTATCTATTCAAATTATGATGATATAATTGATGTTTTGTCTAGACATCAAATCCATAGTTAGCCACCATATCAATAGTTGTAAATGTTTTCCTACAGAAAAAGGCATTTGCCATATATTTAGACATCTTGGTTTTCATATCAAGATTCATGTTTTTTTTTTTTTTTTTCATTTTTGTAATATTCAATGTTTTTTTAAAACATTATTTTGGAACTTAAAATATAGGTTGCCCATCTTGACTTAAGGTTCCATATAAATTGCTTTGGTGATTATAATTTTTCAAAGTGTTTGATGTTAACCATTTCTCAACGATTACTGGTTTTTTCATAGGATTTGTTACTTTTGAAGTTTGGTATGTGGACCATTTCTCAACAATTATGGGTTTTAGGAACCATTACTTAATTATTGTAGTGCTTGATGAGCTATATCTCAATGGTCTTGGAGCTTGAAGAACTATTTCTCAGTGATCGTGGAGCTCAAAGAACTATTTTTCAAATGTTATAGAGCTCAAAGAATGGTTTCTCAATGGTTATGGTGCTTAATGAATTATTTCTTAATGGTTGTTGTGTTTGACAAACCGTTTCTCAACGTTCGTGGTGCTCGATGAACCATTTCTTAATGGTTATGGAACTTGATGAACTGTTTCTCAACTAGTGTTATGTTTGATGAACCATTTCCCAATGGTTGTGTTACTTATGAGAATTCATAACCTATAGGCTTTTTCATAAGTAATGATGATTTTTCAACTACAACAATGCTAAGCTCCATATTGTGTACTTGAGTAGCCAATTCTTCCAAAGACTTAGGTTTGATGCCTTGTAAAATGCAGTGTAGTCCCCAATACATCCTTTAAATGCACATATCTAAAGTAAAAGCTTTGATAAGTCAATTCTTATAATTGAGGCTAAGATTTCTCCACCGATGAATGTAATCAATTACAGGCTCTTCTACTCATTAACACATATTGGTGAGTTCAATCATGTTGACCACACAATGAGTGCTCTAGAAGCGGTTAAGCAACTCATGTTCTAATTGCTCCTAACTATCCTTAATAAGTCAATCCTTTAGGTGAATAACTTCATATAAAAATACAAAGGTTAAACTGAATTTTCTACTTGGTCCAAATAGCCTCCTTGATAAGCATTTTCTGTTGATTTTGTGGTGAAGATCTAATACCACAGATATTCCTTATAGCTCCAGTGTATAGCTTCGTATAAAAATACGAAGGTTAAACTGAACTTTCTACTTGGTCCATAATAGCCTCATTGATAAGCTCTTTCACTTGATTCGTGGTGAAGATCTAATACCACAGATATTCCTTATAGCTCCGATTGTAGAATCCTCAACAACATCCAAGTGATCTTTTTAGAAAACTTTAATAACCAAAGTTTGGCCTCCCTCATTTATGCTCTCAAGCTTGATCATTAATTTCACTATCTCTTGATTGTTTACCTTGAGTGAAGTTGAAAGCCCCTCGACAAGTGTTGCCAAGTTAGCCAATTTCTATGCCAAAGATACAGTCTTTGTTGTCATCACTAACATGGTAACAAAACTTGAAGCCTTTCTTGGAGATGTTAGTTATCATGGAAAAGTCTCCACAAGTTAGTTATCGAAGTAGTCACCTTGAGGGTCGATGAAAAGTCACGTGCCCCACTTGAATTTATAGGTGGAGTTACTTATAATTTCAGCCTTTAAGTAGCGAGCTCTCTTTCCCTTTGTGTATTCGTTGTCCCCATTAGGTTGAGAATCAGCTGCACTTTCTCATACAACTCGATGATGGATTGTTTTTTAGAGATGAGGTTGGAGAATCTTTAACAGAGTATCAATAACTTTAATTAATAGTCTTGTTGTCTGTGGAAGCAACAATTGTGGTCATGTTCTTCCTGGTTTCTATTGAGAGGTAGAGATGTTGAAAATTCTTTCTTGAAGGGAAGTGATGAGAGGTAGAGATTTTCCCAGTAGAGACACCAAAAATTTATAAACACAATTTTGAGAACCTGAAATTAAACAAGCACACATGTACACATATTAAATTTTATTAAAATATATGAATGGGTATAATCTCTATTTTAAAAACAAATGAATGAATAATCATTTTATTCTTCCATTGAATTTGATTTATGATGACTTGATTTATTTGTGAAACCAAGTCTAGTTTTCTGCTTTACTAGAACACAAATTTAGTCATGTATTGTAGAGCGAGATTTGGTGATTTGATACTTTGAAGAGTACTTTTGATTTATCTTTAAAGTGTTGTTGAAGAACTTTTATAGGACGTTTAAGCTTAATCCAGTAGAGTTTTGTTCCTTATAAACTTCAAGCATAGATGAAGGAGGCTCGAGAGCTTTTAAGAGAGTTTCCTTGCTTGAATAGATTGTCTTGAAGAAGATTTTTGTTGAAGAACTCTTATGAAGCGTTAAGCTTGATCTAAAAGAGTGTTGTTCTTTGTAAACCTCAAACATAGATGAAGAAGGTTTGAGAGTTTTTTAGAGAACTTCCTTACTTGAAGAGTTTGTCTTTAATAAAATTTTATATCTCTTAAAATTTTTGAATGTACGAAGTTGGCCTCTTAATCTTGGAAGAAAGAAAGAAAGAAAGTAAAGTTCAATATCTTGGAAAAATTTTAAAAAATTATTATCAAATTGAATCTAAACAGTTGGATACAGTTCCTTGTTGCAATGAATTAGAGTTGATTTTGATTTCAGCCATTGAGAATTAAAAATTTAAAATTAAACTAAAATAATCAATTTCCAAACTGAAAAGACTAAATACGTCTAGAAGAAACTATATTTATCCTTTTCAAAACTCAATAGAATGGCTATTTTTCTTTCTTGGTGGCTTGACCGCCGACTTAAAACTATTATTAATACAGGTAGACGAATATTATTATTTATAATTTCTTGTCCACCAATATCTTACGAGTAATGAAGGATTTTGGAGTGCGAAATAAATTCTTTGTTTATCCAGTTTTGTTTGCTGCATGTGAAAAGTCTGCTAAGGAAGCGTCATTCGATGGAATTATTTAGTTCTGACAGATTTACAATATCATTGTGAGATCAATGTATAATTTCTCTCATGATTTTGCATATTATTTCTATTGTCTTTTGCAATAACGGTCCTCGTAATTCGTGCTAAATTAATCGTACAATGATGTTTAGTTATATTCAACTTGAGAATTTTATAATATCTCTAGTTTCAAAGCTGCTTATATTGACCAGAACAATAATTCTACAAAAATAAGAACGATGAGGGGGGCAGGGACTTGTAACCAGTCTTTGATCCAGATGAGACGTCCATACACTTATCCTATAAATACCTCCTCCAATTCTCACATTTCTTCACCCCAGAACCGTCCTTCATAGCTTCAAATCCCCCCTCTAATTTCTCTCTTCTGTAATCTCTGTAACTAATATTTGGTTATCATGGGTCTCATCACTTTTGAAAATGAATTTTCTGTCGCTGTCCCTCCTGCCAAGCTCTTCAAGGTCTACTGCCTCGAGACTGATACTCTCATACCTAAAATCCTACCACAATCAATTAAAAGCTCTGAGATAATTGAAGGAAATGGAGGGCCAGGAACAATTAGGAAGGTCACTTTTGTTGAAGGCAAGTTATTAATTCTATCATCTCTTAGCTACTTGCTGTAACTAATATATATATATATATATATATATATATATATAGTGTATCACTAGCTAATAACGCTGTAGATTTCTCTTGCAGGCAAAGGGCTCACCTACGTGAAGCAGAAGATTGAAACAATCGATGAAGAGAATTTCGCATACAGCTTCAGTTTGATTGAATCTAACGTTTGGATGGAGGGAGTTGAGAAAGTCATTTTCGAACATACGTTTGTGCCCACTCCTGAGGGAGGATCCATCTGCAAAAGAACAAGCAAGTACTATGTAAAGGATGGTGCTGAGATCAAGGAGGATCAAATCAAGAAGGATGGCAAGAAGACCGAAGGGCTGTTCAAGGCTGTCGAAGCTTACTTCTTGGCAAATCCTGATGCCTGAACCTGAAAATTCCTGTACTTTGTAATAATTAAAGGCTGCAGAAGAACAAGCAAGTACTGTATATGTATGTCAAGATAGGTTCTTAAGTCTTTCCTTGTACTTCAGTTGAAGGTGTTGGATTCTGCTTTGTAATAATTATCTCCTTGCGGGGGTTCTGATCATTTGATCACTAGTGTTGGGTACTGTATTGAAGAGAACGTTTTTTTTAATAATAAAATATTCTGCTTTTGGTTTCTCTGATGGAAGTTTAGAACGAAGAAAACTGTTTCAAAGGCAACTCTCGTGTCGCACATCGTTTACCAAGATACCAACATTATTAACATTCGAATCTGTTAACGTGTATCTTCAGTTGTATATATAGAGAGGTTGAGTGAGATCAAGATGAGAGAAAATGGAAAACTTATTAATCTTCTTCTTTTTTATTATTCAATTCTCGCCGTTTCTATAGTTACTTAGTTATATACAGGGGCGGAGTTAGGATTATTTGTTAGGGCAGGCTAAAATTAATATAACAAGATATAATATTTGTTTTAATTTATTATACATGAGTTGTAAAACAAAGGTAAAATATTTGGAGCAATATCAAATTAAGTCAAAGCCATAATGTTAATTTCATCTTAATAATATATCTATCACTTTAATGTTGTTGATCTTTATACCTATCAAATATAAACATACAAAATATATAAGAAACACTATCTAAAGCGAAGCATTATTTATGTTTGATAAACTTTAAAATAAAGCAAAAAATAATAAAGAATGATTTTTACATATTTATTTTAACTGTGCTCGCCGTTCTTTCATAGAATAGAAATCATCGATTATCATATCAATTGTGAATCTTTCAACAATTTTTTTTCTGTATAGACAATCAAATAATTTGTAAGAAAATCATCCTCCATCTGATGGATTGCGAAGTCTTATTAGGATTATATAAAAAAAACATCATCAAATTATTAACAAACGTTTCAAAACAAAACAATATTAGATTTTAAATTTAAGTTACCTTGTTTTGTTTGATGAAAAACAAATTAATTGGTGGCTCTGCATCGATCTTTTTGTAGAAAAAATTTGCTCGTTATTTATGTTTTTATTTATGTTTTTGATCAGCTGCAAGATTTATATTATGGTAAATTGGTGTCTCTGTTTTTTATTTTACAAAATAATATTTTTATATTTTTTCCCTTCCCACGTAGTAAAGAGTAAATTCAAAAGAAATCAACAATAAAATCACACTTAATTTAAATTTAAAGCTCACCTCTTTAAAATAAAAAAATATAGCATCTCCTCACATTTAATTACTAATACCTAGCAATTAAAAAAAAATTGTGTTGCAGGGGGGGCCCGGGCCCCTGCTAGCCCCCCCCCCGCTTCCGCACATACAACTGTAACAAATTAACTGCATTAAGTGCATGTAATTAACTTTTCTAATTAACTAACTAACTAATAGCTAACTAACTAACAGATTTATTAATCAATATTACACTTATCATTCACTGTACTCTAACATTGCCCCTCAAGATCAGGCTCGTGAAGAACTAAGTCTGAGATTGCAACATTGAGTCGAAATAGAAGGGCACTCAACCCCTTCATGAGGATATTAGCGAACTGCTCCTGCGAGGAGATAAATTGGACTGACAATTGCTTCTATGGAACGTGTTCATGAACAAAATGCACATCGACCTCAATGTGTTTTGTCCGTTGATGCTGAACATGATTAAATGATAAAGCAATGACAGAGAGATTTTCATAGAAAAGAATTGGAACATGAGGTAATGGAATATGCAGAAAGGCTAATAACTGCTTAAGCCTATCCACTTCAGCTGTAATAAAGGATAAAGCACGATATTCAGCTTATGTTGATGATCTGGACACGGTTTGTTGCTTCTTGGAGAACCATAATATAGGATTGTTTCCCAAAAAGATCACCAAACTAGTAGTGGAGTGTCTGTCATTAGGGTCTCCTGCCCAATCAGTATCACTAAAAGCCTTTAATTGTAAATCTCCTTTAGTAGAAGAAATACCAACTTGCAGCGTGCCCTTAAGGTAGCGTAAAATTCATTTCACAACAGTGAAATGAGACACCATCAGATTTTACATAAATTGGCAAACTTGATGCATAGAAAACGCAATGTCAGGTCGTGTAAAGGTTAAGTACTACAGAGCCCCTACAATGCTACAATATACTGTAGGATTAGGATACGGTTCCCCATCCTCTTTAAGCAGGCCATGACAAGGAATACATAGAGTATCACATGGTTTAGCATCAACCATCTTAGATTTAAGCAGCAAATCCTCAACACATTTAGATTGGGACAGAAACAACCTAGTAGACGTGTGAGTGATCTGTATGCCCAAGAAATAATGAAGGGAGCCTAAGTATGTGATATCAAACTCAATAGCGAGAGCTTGGATAACTTGTAGAATTGCAGTAGACGCACTCCCTTTAAGGATAATATCATCCACATAGAGTAGCAGCACCACAATATTAGGACCAATATGCTTGACAAACAAGGATGAATCAGAATAGGTGGTGGCAAAATCCAAGGAAGGCAGAAACTTAATAAATCGATCATTCCAGGTCCTAGGTGTCTGTTTTAAGCCATAGAGGGATTTATGCAGTTTGCACACAAGATGAGGATGCAATAAATCTTCAAAGCCAAGGGGCTAAGACATGTAAACCTCTTTTTGAAGAATGTCACGCAGGAATGCATTTTTGACATCTAATTGTCTATGGGCCAATTGAAATGAGCAGCAAGGGCATGAACTAGTTAGACGATGGCAAGTTTCACCACAAGACTAAAGGTGTCACCCTAATCCAAGCCAGGTTCTTGACTAAACCCTTTAGCAACCAATCGTGCTTTGTGTCTAGCAATAAACCCATCCAAATGACATTTAATCTTGAAAATCCACTTGCATCCCACCAAGTTCCTCTTTGCTAGTAAGGGAACAAGACTCTAGGTGCCTTGAGTATGTAAGGCACGAATTGTATCTTGCATGGCCTGTAACCATACAGGAGCTTTGATGGCAGATTTGTAAGTAGCTGGTTCTATCAAAGACAAATCAATTGCACTACAATCCTGAATATGGTAGATTTATAAGTAGCTAGTTCTATCAAAAACAGATCAACTACACTAGAATCCTGAATACTGGCTAAGAAAGCCTTTCGTTTATTAATGCCACTTTTGCTCCTGGTTTGCATGGGATGAAAATTTAGAGAAGGAATGGATAGGACCACTTGCAAGTTGTTAGGATTAAAGGCAATAGAACTGATATTGATATCAGGCGCCATAAGAGGAGGAAAAAAGGCTTGAATGGAAGCAGTAACGGACCGAGAACTAGGAGAAACTATAGATAAAGCAGGTGTATGGTGGGAAGGAGAACCAGGGATTGAAGGAATAACTGTGTTCTCTGTATTTACAAGAAGCACATGCCATGTGGAGGAGGAATAGGATGGTGATGACTAAATTGTGGGTGAGGAGATATGTGGGAATTCAAGTTATGAAAATTGATTTTTATCAAATATAACATGTCTTGAAACAAACAATCGTAGAGTAGACACATGATAGCACAAATAACGTTTGTACTTGATGCCATAACCAAGAAACACACACTTGGAAGTTTAGGCTGCAATTTGCTATGATTATAAGGGCGAAGGAGAGGAAAACAGACACAATCAAATATCCTAAGGTGATTAAGATCTGGAGAAGACCCAAATAACATCTCAAAAGGAGAATTGTGATGAAGAACAGGAGTTGGCATACGGTTGATGAGGTATGTAGCTGTTAAACATGCATAAGACCAAAATTGAGATGGTAATTTGGCTATGTGCAATAGAGTGATTTTGGTTTCCATAATATGTTTATGTTTCCTCTCAGCTATCTCATTTTGTTCAGAGGTGTGTGGACAAGCGAGGTGATGGGCAATGCCTTTGTCAAGAAGAAATTGTTTCAAACGATTGCAAGTGTATTCCCTCCCCATCAGTCTATAGAGTTTTAACAGTAGCAAATTATTGTGTAACAAGAAAGGAATAGAAGGCAACAAACATAAAAACAAATCTGACTTATTGACTAGGAGAAACATCCAGCAATAACATGTACATTCATCAACAAAGATAGTATAATATATAGTACCATTCACTAAGATACATGGTGCAGGTCCCCATAAATTAATATGGATAGCGGCAAAGAGAGAAGTGAATTTATGATGATGTTGAGGGAAAGGCAGTTTGTTAACTTTCCCTGCAAGATAGAGATGACACATCATAGGGGAAGAAGTTTTGGGAACATGAATATGAGCTTTATTCAGCATGAGGGAGACTACAGAATTTGTGGGATGTCCTAACCTATGGTGCCATAGATTGGTCCAAATTCAAAATTTACTAAAATTCTAATGTCAATGTTGATTTAAAAATCAGAGCTGCAACATATAAATAATTGCATTTGAAATGGATATTATAATGGCAAATCCAAAATTCATGACTTAAATGTCACATCATCCGAAAACATCAATTTAAAATAAGTTATTTCGTGTTTGTTTTAATGATAAAAAAAAAATTGTACTTACATGAGAAGAATTTGATTAAAATAATACATATATATTTATGGTAAAAGATTATTAACACTTTACTTTTGGGAATACAAGCACCAGACCCAAACAGAAGGTAATGATCAATTGGGCTTTGGTCTTGTTTCTTTTATTATGTTCAAAATAGGCTTGGAAGCTAACATTTGCACTCAATAAACCTTTATGTGGTCCTGTTGATCTATACCAAATTCACTCACTGTTTGTAAAAAAGGTATATGATTTGGTTCAGAAAACAACTAAGCACACATCAACACATATTCAAAATTAAAATTTATTTAACATTAAAAGTAGGCATATGAGTTATATTTACAAACCAAGGTCAAAAAAATATGTACAAGACATTTATTATATATAATGCTTTTTTAAATTTAAATTTTGTCACCTAGAAAATAACTCTACAAGTAGAATAATGGTTTACTGGATATTTAGAGAAGTGAATTAAAAGGGTATTGCCTAGATATTTAGAGAAGTGAATTAAAAGGGTATTGCCTAGGGCACCCTTCAACTCATAGGTTCAGATTTATACACAACTCAAAAATTATTTATATATTTCAAAAACATAATGTATTAACCATATTCAATATATTTTAACTTTCAATAAGTTTAATCTGTTTAGGGATCATGCTATTCTTGGTTTATTCTTACATAAAGAAAACAATCAATATACCCCTACAATCACATATGAAAAAATTGTTTGTTTTATACAAAAAAGTCTCAACTTATAAGTGACAATATTCATTTAAGTATCTTATCATCTTGGATTGATTCTTTGATGAAGAAAATCAATATTTGAAAACAAATTGCTACGTAAAAATACTCCTACCATTTAGTTTTTTTTTTTTTAATGATTGAAATCCTTTATCCAAGCATATATTCCAATACAAGAAAGTGAACACATTTATAAAAAGAGTTTCAAACCAAGGCCATACAATAACATCTTGAATAATTCTACTACAACCAATCCTTCAACCCCATCATAGGGTGGGGTATTGATTTTAACCTTATCATACGTTAAAAAAAATAAAATTTTGATGGCTACATACCTCCAAGGTTGTCGCACAACGATGTAGACCCAAACACTTCAAATATTTATCATAATATAAAAAATAAGAATACATTGCAAATTATCCAAAATAAGAAAAAAATTGTTTGGGGTTTAAAAACAACTTTTAAGAATTGTTAAAGTTGACCAAAAGTTGATAAAATTAGATTGGGTATTATCAGTGGATTGCTTGTTCAGAGTGTGGCGCATGTGCATTACGTGCTGTTACAAAACCTAGAAAACAAGCAAAAACAACTCAATATTTCTAGGTGATTAGAAGTGTGAGAATGGATCTAATTTGGAACTGGGATTTCTAGTTGGAAAAGGACTCGATGTTGCAATGGAAAGAGTGTTACATGGTGTTGGGATTTTTGGGTTTTATAGATTTTGAGTGTGGATGATCAATTAGAGAGAATGGCTATGTTATGATGATCATAAGTGGTAACTTCATTTTATGGTGATCAGGTTGGTGAGTATAAGATTATAAGAAATGGTGTGTAATGGTTGTGGTGAGAGGTTGTCTTTGGTCTAGTTCATGATGGTTTGGGTGGCGTTTCAATGGTGGGTTGATTTTGATTAGAAGGGTGGTTGACTATAGCTATGATGGCAGAAGGTAGGTTAACATGTATTTGTATGAGTTGCATTAGTTGGTTCTTCCAAGGATAAAGAAAAGGAATAATAATAATAAAAAAAAGTTGTTGTAGTTTTTGCTAAGAGATAGGGGTTTTCTCTTATTTCTTTTCTTCAACTGGATGGTCATATTTATAACTCATTCTCTATTTATATTTTTATCTCTTCTTATCTCCTTATCTCCCTAACTTCTAATCTTTTATCTTCCAATCTCCTTATCCCTCTATTTTCTTATCTTCTTATCTCACCCTTCTTTTTTTTTTTGCTTATCATTTCACTCATTATTTTTTATTTTATTTATTTTTATTTTTGAAAACATCTTTTAAAAATTAGGGGATAAAAAATGAGTTATAATATTTTCCATCTCCTTACAATATTTATAGTACAAAGACATTGAAAAATTTATTTTTATTTAACTTTATATTATAAATTTGTAAAGAAAAGAAAGCTAACATTAGAAAAGAAAGTAAGCTTTGCTCAACATTAAAAGAAACAACCTTATTAAGAGTCGATTACCTATAACTTAAAACAAAACAAAACAACAACACATGCTTATTAAGAGGCGATTATCCTTAAAATAAACAAAAATAAATAAATAAATAAATAGTGTTATCGAGAGATGACTACCCTAAAATAAAAAAAAATAGTCTCATGAAAGATAACTACCCTTAAAATGAAAAGAATGCTCTCACGTATAAATCCTCAGAAATCTTCTATCTTCTTTAGTGGAGTCAGGGATGCTCACAAGCAAGCCATACTTGTTGAATCAGGCTTCAAGGAAGGAATTTTTCCATTTACTTATTTAGGGGTTCGCTTGAGTCCCTACCGGTTACTAGCTAGTCAATTTGCTCCTGTATTAAATGTAAGATCCCACATCGGCGGGTGAGAGTTGTGTTACTGGCCTTATAAGTGGTGCTGGTTGCCAACTTGTTATATGCGTTTTGGGGCGTCAGGCTCAGAAGTGGGCTCGCGTCACCAGAAACAAAACCGTAAGGGCGGTAAGGCCCAAAGCGGACAATATATGGCAAGTTGGGTCGGGCCGTTACATTAAATGCCTTAGAGTTGACAGTTCAAGGCTGGATTGGTAAGCATCTCTTATATGCTGGCCGCCTTGAGCTTCTTCGATCTGTGCTTTATGGAAAAGTCCACTTTCGAATAAACACATTTCCCATGCCAGAAGTTGTTCTCCATAAAATCACCAGCATCTGCTGGAATTTTTTATAGACAGGGGACACTAGGAGACATGGTTCAGCTCTAATTGCATGGAAATTTCTCTGCTTGCCTAAAAAGAAAGGAGGTCTTGGTCTCTTTGATCTTAGAGCTTGCAACAGAAGCTTCCTTGCTAAGCAGCTTTGGAATCTTCATCTTAAAACGGATTCGATTTGGATTCGTTGGGTGCATCACTATTATTTGTGCAATAATGAGCTTTGGACTGTTCAACTCAATCAACAGTCCTCCCCACTATGGAAATCCATCCTTTCTATTTGAGATCTTATCTCCCAACATAGTGGCAGTGCCAGCGCAAGTGTTCAGTTGATGACTAGTTGGCCTTCAAGTCCAGGCCTCTTCCTAGCTCATGCCTAACAATTCTTTAAACTAGTAAGTGCTTCTATTTCATGGCATCGGGTGGTTTGGGAGCAATGGTCCTTGCCTAAATACAGTTTCATTTTATGGTTGGCTGCTTTGGGAAAACTACGCACTCGTGATTGATTAAAATTCATCCTTATCGACCTCACCTGTGTGTTCTGTAGGCAAGAGGAAGAATCCCACAGGCACCTATTTTTTCTTTGTGGATGGCCACGCCAACTGTGGTCTAGGATCACAGCCTGATTAGGGATATCTAGGGTTATGAATTCCCTGTCTAATGCTCTTCGCTGGTTACACCCAAAGAAAAAGAACATGGCATCTTGAATGAGAAGGGTGTCTCTGGGAATAGTTGTTTACTTAATATGGGAGGATTGGAATCGTAGAATTTTTTATGAAAATTCAAGAGATGTCAATATAGTCTTCAGGAGATTCCAAGTCTTGTTCTACACCATTTTCCACTTTCATGAGAGGGATCACTCTTTACTACAATTTGTCTAAGTAGGGCTTCTGTTTTTGTGGGATGAAGTCTTTGGTTCTTGACAAATTTCTTCAGCTCTGGTGTTACGTATATGCATGCCCCATGCATACCTTGGTTTTTCTTTTTGTCTTCTGTTGGCGGGCCTGCAAGCTATAGGCCAACTTTTCTTTTGTATTTATATACTTGTCCTGTGTAAATGGTCTTGTTGCTTAGTTTCATTTTGTTTGGTTATCCTAGGCACCTGTAGTTTTTGGGTTCCTAAAATAACCAAGGGATTGATATAATTGTATTATTCTCATGCGCTTTCTGGGAGCCTGTTCCCATAAGCTTGTTTTGTACAGATGTTTCTCTGTCGTTGGTCATCCAGCTTGTTTATATTTTGATATATAAATTCTAACATTTCAATAAAAAAAACTGCCAACTATTCTGAAAATAAAATAAACAGTCTCATCAAGAGGCAACTATTCTGAAAATAAAATAAACAACCTCATCGAGATATGACTACCCTTAAAATAAAAAAACATAGTCTCTATGAAATATGCCAACTTTTTCTTATCATCGTTGGCTATTGTCTCGGTTATCACTTCTAATTATCATAATATTAGGCTCAGTTATTTACTTGATTTTGGTTTCTGAGTAAGTGACCTGGTTTTGAGCCTTGTACTTTTCTGTCATGATTTGTTTTTACTTTATATCACATTCAGAGGTTTTATTTGCCCCAAAATTGCTTTCTACTATTCTAGTTCTTATTTCCCGATAACATGTCATCCCACATTTCATTCTTACATAGCCTTGTCATAAATCCCTTTAATATCCTTCTTTGTCAAACATTTATTTTGTCATTATGATCACATTTATTCTTTAAAATATCCTTGTTGCTTATTAAGTCTAGAAATAAAACTCATCCCTTTATTTCTCTATTTATTTTTCTTTGTTTGTCAAGTTTAAACAATTACTATTAATACTGGTCATTCAATGAACTAACTGATATGATTCATTTTCAAAAATATGATAATTATGGCTTAAAAATTTGACAAACAATAATAAAATAAACACTTTAAATATAATTTGGCCAAAATTTTAACTTTATTGTGTTGGGTGAAGAGAGCAGAACTTTAAGCAGGATATTTCTTTATAACATCTAAATTTTCCAGTTTCAACAATACTCTTCCATCTATATTATGAAATTAAGGGCTCCTCTTGAAAATATCTTATTAACTATAAAAAGACCCTTATAACTAGATGCATATTTACTTTGATCCTTCCTAAGAACTGGCCAAATCTTTTTCAATGCCAAATCTCCTTCATCAAACACTCATAGGCATACTTTCATGTCATAAGAACTATCTAATCTCTTCATATACAACTACCCAAGCAAATTGTGACCAACCTCTTTTTACTGACAAAGTTCAAATGTTCATACTAAACCTTGTCCATATAACTGCTGTAACTTTGTTTCTTTAAATACTCTTATAAAAGGTATATCCACCTTAAGAGATATCATTACTTTTATTTTGTACACTAAAGAGTATGGAGTTTCTCATATACATGTTATTACAATAATTTGATAACCATGCAATGTGTATAAAATATTTTTTTACATGATCTTCTTTATGCTCTCATTTATTGCATATATTGCTCTATTCACTTTAGGTTGATAATGCAAGGAATTAAGATATTTGAACTTCTACAGCCGATATAAATCTTGAATCATTTTTCTATTAAGATTTTAGGCATTACCAATCACCTTCACCTCTAGCAAACCATATTGATAGATGATGTCCTTCTAGATAAATTCTTGAACCACTTTTTGAGTAACATAGGTGTAGAAAGTTTCTTCATTCTATTTTATAAAATAGTCAAGTGCTACTAAGATGAATAGATATTAGTTACTTTTCTATGAATTTATTGGGTCGATCACGTCCACTCTTTACATTGCAAATAGCTAAGGTGTTGTAATGTTATGGAGAACAATTGGAGGCATATTTATCTTATCAACAAATGTTGCATGTGTTAATAGTGTATTATCTAACCAAAAGATAATAAATTTAAAGGAAATTTTTATTACAAGAGGTAGAAAAATCCCACATAAATTAGCAAAAAACCTTGAATAAAATAATATAAATTTAAACGCAAAAATTATAAACAGTCAGAGACTTTATGGAAATACACATACAAGACTTAAACTAGTGGCATTGTTATAAATAAAGGAAAAATTATCTCCCCTTCATTATAATAAAGCTGGCAGTAACAAAGATGGTAGAGGAAGAGTTTACAAAATTAACTTTTCATCTTCTTCTTTCTCAAGTCAAATGAGATGAATGATAGTGAATTCATGTGATTCCCACAAATGAAAAAAACCCTAGCTTGAAAACCTTAGAAAGAGATTGGAGGATTTTATGTTTCCTTCAGTAAGAACTATTAACTTGAGTTAAACTAGTAAAGGTAAGGAGCTTACTTTCAATTAATTTCATTTTTTTTTCTTTCATTTTGGTAAGGGAAATGAAAATCCTGATATTAAAACTTTTAGGGTTTGTGAATTATGTATGGAAATGGTAGTTTGAATAAACCCTTTGTTGATTTTGTGTGGAAAATTGTGTAATAGGAAGTAAATTGAAGAAATTGAAATTAAATAATTAAAGTGGCCAGCCATGGTTAGAAATTTTGGAGGATTTGAAAATCTGACAAAATTATATTGATTTTGATTTTTTAATGATGTTGGGAATGATTAAAATTGGTTTTGAATATTGTAATATGGATTGCTAAGAGTTTGAGTTACTAGCGTTATATTTTAGAATGATGGAAGTATAGAGACTTGACTAAATTTTGTTGATTTTGATGCTCTAATGATATTGAGAATGCTTAAATTGGTTTTGAATATTGTAATGTGGATTGCTAAGAGTTTGAGTTGTTGTTTTTATAGTTTAGAATGATTGAAGTGTAGAGATTTGACTAAATTGTGTTCATTTAGATGTTTTAATGATGTTATGAATACTTTAAATTGGTTGTGAACATTGTAATATGGATTGCTAAGAGGTTGAATTGTTGTTGTTATATTTTAGAATGATTGAAGTCTAGAGATTTGACTAAATGATGTTGATTTTGGTGTTTCAATGATGTTGAAATTCTTAAAATTGGTTTTGAATATTGTAATGTGAATTGCTAAGAGGTTGAGTTATTGTTGTTATATTCTAGAATGATGGAAGTATGGAATTTTAACAAAATTGTGTGGAGTTTGGTGTTTTTACAATGTTGGGAGTGCTTCAAATTGGTTAGAGATATTACAATTTAGGTTGATATAAGTTTGATTATTATTGTTGTGTTTTGAAAAGATGGAAGTTTAGAAACTCAAAAAAATTATATTAATTTTGGTGATTTCATGTTTTTGGTTGTATGGAAGTGTGGAATTTCATGTTTGGAAGTAAGATGTGTAATATGGGAAAGTATGTGATTTTTGTAAATGTAATTGTTAGTGTGGAAATGAAAATGATGTGTTTAAATAATTGTAAACAGATGGGTCAAAATTATTTGACTACTGATTAGGATGCCTTCTTAAAAACAATTATTTAATGGTATGTTTGAAGTGGAAACCACGACTACGAATGCTCACACAACCAAAGTGTTAGGTAGGTGTCCATTAACCTACCCTTTTTAAATTCAAATGGTGTTTTTACTAAACTTTTTATATGCATAAATGAGTTGTATTATAAAATATTAAATGGTTATGAAGAAAATTTAAATTGATCTTACCAATAGGTACTAATTATATGTATTTTAAGTTGATCGCACTTGTAAGGACTAATTATATGTACTTTAAGTTGGTCACACTGGAAATGACTAATTATGTGTATTTTAAATCAACCGCAATGGCTAGGACAAATTGTGTGTACTTTTAGTCGGCCATAATGGTGGAGATAAATTGTGTGTAATTGAGTCGACCGCAAAAGAAGGTTCTATTACTTGAAAATGAGTTGGACATAGGGGTGAGGGCTATAATATGAATTATGCTAGTGGTAATGTGTCATAACAAATTAAAACAGAGAAAGGGAGGTTTAATTCTGGATGGAGAAATTGAAATATTTTGGAAGTATAATATAGTTTGTATATAACGCCTTGTAAAATTTTCAATGTTATAATGATGCTATAAGCCTTGAAATCATGAAAAAATGGCAACTTTTTTTCTAACTTGCATAGCTACTCCCATTAACACCATTCATATAAATATTAAAACCTGTTTATTGAAATTGTCATATTAGATTGCTAATGAAATTTTGACGAAGTTCCTTTTGTCCAAGTCACAATTTTTTTTCTCTTCTTCCAATAACCTATATAACAATCAGTAGGGATTATGAATCTTTCCCACAACAAATCATATTCAAGTAATGGTCTTAGGCCATTCAATCAATCCAATAAATTTTACATCAATATCTATATATTAAAATTCTTTGAAACGTTATTACCCTACTTAAAGAAACAATACAATTATGTACTTATATGATAATTTATATTTTATTTTGCTAAATTATATTTATAGATTGATCTACTTAGTATGATCAATACAATATAAAAGTATGTCAAAATATCAGCTCTGAATTTGGTTCTTCCATTCCCTGGCTAGATCATGCAAAATATGCTTTTGCAAAACACAATACTTATATTAGGCTTTTTCTTGCAACCCAACAAAGACTCAATTCATATTATTTATAGTTCATACAAGTTAATAACCAGAAGTTTAATTTCTTCATTATATTTTCTAACACATACTACACTAGCTAAAGTTTTCTAGTAACTTTTACTTGCATTCCATTCTTTATACCCTAACTCAAGGTCTTATATATCACATATTTAATATTCTATCTCACCAAGTAGTTATACATATTTGGAGGTGACATCATCTATATAAAATCACTTGGAAGCTCGTCCTTTTAAACCCTATCTCTTCAAGTTATTAATTGCGTACTTGTTTTCATGATTTCTATCCTTTATGGTTGCTCTAAGGTAAAGGTGAGTACCTAACTAGAGCTATTTATATTAATCCTTTGAGTGTATAAATCATCTCATATAGCCTTTCATGACTCAAATATTAGCGACTCATACCTCAAGTCTTGATCCATATACAACAATTATTTAACATTCAATCTATTATGTTGGTTCAAGTCAAATGCATTAATACCATTTCCTTTCAATCATATGACCCTATTTTCATAAAGAATATGCTTGACATGGTCTTAGGAATCTTACTAAAAAAATCTTGTTTGTTAGTTTTTTTTTTTAAAAAAAACTAGATGGAAAGCCTATCCCGAATCTATAAATAGCATATAAGTTATTCTTGGATGTAAAACCTAGAGAAGATGTAAGATATAATCACATCTACTTATACATATACATGTTTTAAATCAAATAAAAAAAACCCTCTAATTGACTTATCCATATAGGTGATATGATTGCATCTTGTTTTCCATGTCTATAAATATTTTTATACATTTAAAGAGTATAAGATAGTGTAAAAATAACAAGATCCTTAACTATTACAATAAAAATATTTGTTGGTTCAATCCTGAAAAAGAAAATGAGGTTTTAAAATCAGCAAATCATCTTGGTCTGGTAGTAATTGAGAGAAATACTCATTTATTGTATGGGGGAGGCAACCTTGGGTCAATAGAAAATGTGTTAATAGTTGTATTTTTAGAAGGCAATCAATTTTTGGATATCATCCCAAAAGCTTTAGCCAATGAGAACATCAATGGAAAAACAATTGGAGAGGAACTAAAGGTCTTGACAATGTCTAAACAAATAGATATAATACTTGAACATTTTGACGCCTTTATTTCCTTACCAATTAGTTTAGGTACATTCGAAAAGATAATTCTGATTTCCTCCTACACCTAATTGAACATTAAATGCTAATGATTTTTATAATAATTTGTTGTCTTTTTTTAATCATGTTGTGGAACAAAAGTTTATAACATCTTCGACACAACGAATCATAATATCTGATGCAACTGTTGAACAATTGATTGATCAACTATAAACTTTCATTTTTAAATTTGATCAATCCATAAATTGAATAGACTACTCAAGCAAGAAAAGTCATATAAACCATAGATTGAGTTTGAGCCTTAGTGTGTAAATATTTATGTCTTTTGTTTTTACCTATAATATTTTTTTTTTGTTTCATTAATTATTATATTTGTTTAAGTTTGTTTCAGGTTTTTCAGTAGTTGTACTATTAGGTAATGTCTTTTATACTCTACATTTCTAACTTTAAATATTGAGAACAAACATTGTCTTATTTTTGTTAGAGGGAAAGGATATGTAAAGACCCAACAAAAAAAAGTAAAGCCAAAAACAACTCTACCATCGCTGCCAATTTCTGAATCGGCAACGACATAGTTTTTATTGATAATTTCTAAGTCAACAATGACTATGTATGTTGATATATCCATGCATTTTGTAAAACCTGACAAAAAATTTTAGTCTTTAGCTGACCAATATTAGAAAGAATTAAAGGATATAAACTGACCAGCCTTAGAGCAAATCCTAAAGGAAGAGGGTCGACCTATCTTAGTGGAGAATTAGAATAGAAACCAGCATAGTATAACTCAAAAGAGAGATAAGAACCAAAGATATCTAGCACCCAAACACCCCCCTCATTTAAGAGGGGATATAAATACAAGGAGAGAGGGAAGGTGACCCTTCCTCTTTCCCAAATAGGCGGCCAACAACCTTGGTTGCAACAATCTTCCTCTTTCCCAAAGCAAAACCCAGAAACTCAGTTGCATACACCTCTTTTGAATGTTGAAGAAGAAGGGAGACTAAGAGAAAAAAAAGGTGGTCAAAGTCATGGAAGGAGAAGAAGTCTATACCCCTACCCTATAACCGGCCATCAGCTTTGACTACAACAACAACAACCACCCCCTCTAAGAAGAAAACTCCTACACCAGCTGCATGTCCCTTACATTAAGTGTCTAAGTAAAGAAGAGCTAGAAAAAGTTAGGTTGATGACTGAAAACATAGGAGGAGAGGAAGTGTACCAGACCAACTGGACAACAAGTGCGGGAAGGAAGAAACCGGATAGAAAGAGAAAAACAAACCACAAAATCCCTTAGGATTCTTACACCAGTTGCTAAGGAAAACTAGACTAGGAAGAGGCATGAAAATGGGGTTGAATAAGGGACCTAACTCTAGAAAATTCAATAAGAGAAATGAGCAAACTTGAAAGAGGGTTGACCATAGTTGAAGGGTTGGATAAAATGTGTTTGTGTGATGAAATACATAATAATGACCTTGTTGAACTCCTAAAAACATGTTTAAACTAAAACAAAATGTAAGTGGATGATTAGTGCCTTGATGGTTCACATATGATGGATGAACTTACATGAAATGTGAAATAAAATAATGAAATGCATGGAATGTGATGTTGTGAATTCCTAGAAATATATGTATGTTGGAACATAAATTGTAGTGATGATAATGCTCTGATTTTTGTTGTGAGATTGATGGAATTACATAAACATGGATAAGATGAATGAAGATATGGTTGTGATAAATTATTATGATTATACTTGCGAAAATGAGATAGAATGAGTAGAATTGTATTGTTGTTAAACCATTATGAGCATGTTAAGTTGAAATGGAAATCGTCCCATGATAATGCATTGATCTTGTTTATGTGATGAATGAATTTATATAATTACAAGTAGTAATAAGGAGAACCTAGATCAAATAAGCAAGTTGGCATTGGGTTGTGCATTGTTAATGCTTTGTGATAAAGATTTAATGTGGTTGTTGTCGGTATGTGTCCAAGTCTCAGCTAAAAAGTGTTACAAAGGAGAAAAGCATAACATAAATCTTACGCGTAGCCTAGGGGGAAGGCAAAACTAGAAACGACTCACCTCTTTGGTGATGATTTCGGAATCAACAACGACCTAGCTTGTGTTTACGATTACTGAGTCGATAGTGACTTAGTTTTCATTAACGATTCTTGCATCAGCAGTAGTGTATATGCATTGATGATTTCAGCATCAGCCGTAGAACTAGGTTGTGTTGACGATTCCTGCGTTGGCCGTAACTCAGTTTTTGTCAACGATTCCTGTGTAGACAGTAGCTTATGTACGCTGATGATTTCAGTGTCAGCCATAGAACTAGGTTGCATTGACGATTTCTGAGGCGGTATAGTGACTCAGTTTTTGTCAACGATTCCTGCGTCAACAGTAACCTATGTGTGCTGATGATTTCAGCATTAACCATAGAGCTTGGTTGTGTTGACAATTTGTGGATCGATAGTGATTTAGTTTTATCAATGATTTTTTTAGTAAGCAATAGACTAAGTACGCTACAATTTCATGTGCCAACCAGAGGATTGGATTTTGCTGCCGAATCTGGAGTCATCAACAAATCGGTTTTGTTGCCGAATCTTGAGTCGCCAACGAATTAGTTTTCACTGTTAATTGCGATGTCATCAGTGAATCGATTTTTGCTGTTGAATCTTATATCACTAGCGAATCGATTTTTGTTGTCGGATCCTACATTACCAGTGAATTAGTTTCGCTATCGAATTTTACGTCACTAACGAATCAGCTTTAACTAATATTTTTTTGCGACAGACTTTCATGTCAGAAATGACATAAATGCTTGTAATGATTTCATTGTATGATTGTGTAATATGTGGAACACTTGAATGTGATCATGTGTATTTTTGGAATATGTATGGTGACTAGTTATGTGATTATCAAATGCAAATGTGTTGATTTGTGATCATTAATGTGTTAGGTGGTGCGACTAGGATCGAACCTGCAATCGGACAAAGACACCTTATAAAGGAAACAAGTAGGTGGCTTTTACCCTTTCTAGCATAACGTTAATTCCCCGAAATGAATTTATTATGAAGGGCCTTTATTGTGTTATAACTGGTACTAAACTGTTATGGAATGTTGCACAGGTATCACAAATGATCTATTATTGTGATATAATGCATGTTAAACTGTTATGAAATGATTGTATGAGTGCTATAAAAGATTTTTATTGTGTTATAATAAATGTTATTCTATTTTGGAATGTTCATACAAGTAGTACAAAGAATCTACTATTATGTTATAATGAATGTTGACTTGTTATGAAACGTTTGTACAAGTATTATGAATCATTTACTATTGAGATATAATGTGCTAAACTGTTATAGAATGCTGAACAAGTATTATGATTAGCTTCAGCTAATGGCATCATAACGGATGGTTGGGATAAGTTGATGATTAGCTTCGACTAATGACATCTTAGATGGATGGCCAAGTTGCGTTGATGATTAGCTTTGGCTAATGGTGGTCGAGTTACGTTGATGATTAGTTTCGGCTAATAGCATCCTAGATGGATGGCCGGGTTGCGTTGATGATTAATTGTGGTTAATGACATCCTAAAGGGATCACCGGGTTGAATATGACATTTAGCTTTGGCTAATGGCATCATAGATAGATGACCGAGTTGATTATAATGATTGATTTTAGTTAATGGTATCTGTAAGAGATGACAAGTTTGATTTTGTGATTAGTTTTGGTTAATGGCATCTGAGACGGATGACTGAGTTTGATTGTTGCGATTAGCTATGGTTAACAATATCCATTGTGGATAACTAGGTTAAAGTGAAGTAATTAACCCCGACCGATGTTTAAACTTTAGCCCCACAACTCTTATGGGGAGATTGGGGTATATGAGTGAGAATAATACATTTAACGAAATAATAAGAATTGTACAATGCATATGAAAAGTAAAAAAAGGAATGTACCCATTCTAAGTTGATAATGAAAAGTAACGATAACGTTCCTCTAGTTGTTTATTATCATGTTTAGCTTATTTACAATTCTTGTATCCGTGTTGTTTCTGTAATAGGGTCATCACACAATCAAGGTGCATATGAAAGCTCGTTCCATGGGTTTACATATTTTGAAAGGTGTTATGTAATTGTATGTTTTAGGTGTTATGTATTTGATTAGTATGAATGAACCGGTTGAATATTTGTCATTTGACACTTTTGTAAAGACTTGTATCGAAAATTGTTATGGAATACAGATGCAAAAGTACGATCTTATAAACATGATATAGTGAATGTATGTATGTGATCTTCTCTTTTTATAAGAATGTTATATTGTGAAATCACATAGGTATTGCACTACACTAAAAGATGAAATCTATTACGATAAACCCTAAATATTGTTGTGAAAATATGTATTGTCACTTTTATGGAATGTTGATTTACATTACTCTATGTGGGTTATATCTTGTTAATGAATGAAATGCATTTATAAATTAACAAAATGATATTGTGAAAAGCATTGAGAACATAACTTACAAAAAAAAAATCCATCAATTTTTTGGCTATGAAAAAGCCGGGTTGTTATAGGATAGTTGAAATAAAAAAAAAATACATTTTCTTCTTGATATTATTAAAACAATTTGACATAATTATTACTATTAAAATGACTGAGTAAAAAGGAACTCTACTTTTGAGATGAATCTTAAGACACGTTGCAATAAATATTTTACTATGGTTATTTGTAAAATTCATAACAAGGTTTCATCATAAGTTTTTTTTTAATTATTCAAATTTACAAGCTCTTATATTATCATCACTTAATTCTACTCATATACTTATTTAGCAAGTATTTGTAAACCATCTTCTTCACACATATACCTTAACACAAGTTCGTGCGTTACAAATTGAATTATTATATTATTTGTGTTCTTTTGTCATAGGTAACAACTAAAAGAATGATAGATTATATATATAATTAACTAATAAAATAAATACATAGATAAGTTCAATTTTATAGTCTCTTTAACCAAGCAATTAAGCATGAAGGGGTGTCTTAACACCTAATAATCTAAAGTTAATTGACCTAGAAGTTATTGGCCCAAAGCTTATTACATAGGTTGGGGAAAATGTTTAAAGAAATTAAACATCGCACTATCTACATTTAAGTATCTGCAACCCGAGTTACTAAGCTCACACTGTCTCAACACCTAATGTTGTAAGGCCTGCCAACTTGTTTTTTTTTTTTTTAAGCTATGTTATTTATGAAAATGATATATATATCCTAACCAAATGAAATTAACCTTAGAAAAAGATTACAACAAATTTTGTTTTCTTCTAAGCAAAGCTCATAACTATCTATTAATATATTGAACACAAAAAAAAGTTTATTAATATCTTAATTAAAATGTATATGACAGAAATATAAATCTACAGAGAGTTTGTTTATTTGAATTGATTAGTGGAAGTAAAATAATGAATGTCTTGATTTTAGATTTTGTAAATTGTTTTTTCTATTCTAATGTTTTAATTACTAGGACTAGTAATAAGCTAGTTGAAGGGTGTAGTAAGTACTTAAAGTATATTTTATTAAGATTTTATATCATCATATTACACTTAAAGTATCGTTAAATTCCTTAACTTAAGCATTTTTATAATAACAAGTCCGATAATATAAGATATCTATAATTTATGGTAAATACTTGGTTTTAAATGCAATTTTGTAACATAGACATGACTCACAATTGAAATGACTGATTGATGTGCTTAATTATTGAAATTAGAGTTTATGTAAAGAGACAAAAAGAATACCATGTTTAGAGAAGAAATCCTACTTGGACCGATTGATGTTTGAACTTGAACATCATTTGATTTTTTTGTTATAACTAGATCTAACAACCTCCAACTTAAGTGTGGTTTAGCTTGATGAAAAACTAAGATGTAGACCTAAAACATTCATGAAAAGCTCAAAACTCAACACTATCATTTTTAAGTTCAAATTTTAACAACAAAAGAGAAATATGAAGTTGTCCTGCAATCTAGATACTAATAGTTGTTTAACCTATATCAAGAGTTCTAAAAGTGCAAATAAGTCCATTCATTTTAGGTTAGATGAGACAATTATCTACAACTTTCATGTAGACCATATGTTCAGATTATGATGTTATTAATGATGTTTTATCTAGTCACAAAATCCATAGTTAGCCTATCGATCATTAATCACCTTATCAATAGTTCTAAATTTTAACAAAAACAAGCATTTTCCATACATTTAAACTTCTTGGTTTTCAGATCAAGATCCATGCTCTAATTTTTTTAAATTGAATTTTTGTATTTTTCAAGATTTTTTTTGAAACATTATTTTGGAACTTGAATGTAAGTTGATCATCTTGACTCGAATTTCCATATTAATTGCTTTAGTGATTAGAATTTTTCAAAGTATTTGGTGTTAACCCTTTCTCAACAGATGATGGCTTTTTCATAAGATTTGGTGCATGAACTATTTCTTAATGGTTGCTGCTTTGGAAGTTTGGATGGGAACCATTTCTCAACGATTGTGGCTCTTGACGAACTATTTTTTTTAATGGTTGTTGTGTTGGACGAATTGTTTCTCAACATTCATGTTGCCCGTGTAATGAAGGGTTATTTAATAGAGGTAGATAAATATTATTATTTATAATTTCTTGTACACCAATTTCTTACGAGTAATGAAGGATTTTGGATTGCGAAATAAATTAAAGTTTTGTTGTTGTATGTGAAAAGTCTGCTTAGGAAGCGTCATTCGATGGAATTAATAGAGGATTGTGTATTCTTTAGTTCTGACAGATATACAATATCATTGTGAGATCAATGTATATCCCTTGCAAATTATAGGTTAATCTCTTGATTTTGCAGATTAAAAGTTAATTTTACATGACTTGTAAAACATTAAATTCTAACTTTGAATTATAATTTCAGAGTTATTTTTATGAATAACTTACAAAAAAAAAAAATTAAAATAATTACAGTGGTGGTCATCTTAGTAGAATGATCGATAATCGATAGAATTATGCTAATAATAAATGTTGATAAAAAAATAATTATATTTTTTTAAAAAATTTAAATATCACGATTAGAAAATATTTTTTATGATAATAAAAATGTGTACTTTTCTGGGGAATATATTGATATTTTATTTTGAATAATAGCAATAATGATTTTAAATGGGCAATTAATATGTGGGCCATTGAATAATCGTCTTCGATGGCTGCTAGTTCTAACCTGACTTCTACTTGTAATTTCTGAAGGCACTGGACTTGACCAAATCAGAGCTTCTTGTGACAGTAATTAACATGGAAAACGATAGATTCTCAGCGCGTGCAATAACTCTCAATGAGGAAGAAACTATCCAAATTCCAATCCTCTTGCTTTATATGCAAGTGTGTATAGCCAGGGACTTGCAAACCGTCTTTGATCCAAGCACTAATTTTTGTGAAAATGACTTTAGAACTATCAAATTATCCAAGCACTAATTTGTTTTTCTCTAATTCACTTACTGGAGGTTGCAATCACGTTCCTCTTAATTCGTGCTAAATTGATCTAGTTAAGATTATTTTTCGTACAATGATGTTTAGTTATATTCAACTTGAGAATTTTATAATATATATAGTTTCAAAGCTGCTTATATTGACCAGAACAATAATTCTACAAAAATAAGAACGATGAGGGGGGCAGGGACTTGTAACCAGTCTTTGATCCAGATGAGACGTCCATACACTTATCCTATAAATACCTCCTCCAATTCTCACATTTCTTCACCCCAGAACCGTCCTTCATAGCTTCAAATCCCCCCTCTAATTTCTCTCTTCTGTAATCTCTGTAACTAATATTTGGTTATCATGGGTCTCATCACTTTTGAAAATGATTTTTCTGTCGCTGTCCCTCCTGCCAAGCTCTTCAAGGTCTACTGCCTCGAGACTGATACTCTCATACCTAAAATCCTACCACAATCAATTAAAAGCTCTGAGATAATTGAAGGAAATGGAGGGCCAGGAACAATAAGGAAGGTCACGTTTGTTGAAGGCAAGTTATTAATTCTATCATCTCTTAGCTACTTGCTGTAACTAATATATATATATATATATATAGTGTATCACTAGCTAATAACGCTGTAGATTTCTCTTGCAGGCAAAGGGCTCACCTACGTGAAGCAGAAGATTGAAACAATCGATGAAGAGAATTTCGCATACAGCTTCAGTTTGATTGAATCTAACGTTTGGATGGAGGGAGTTGAGAAAGTCATTTTCGAACATACGTTTGTGCCCACTCCTGAGGGAGGATCCATCTGCAAAAGAACAAGCAAGTACTATATAAAGGATGGTGCTGAGATCAAGGAGGATCAAATCAAGAAGGATGGCAAGAAGACCGAAGGACTGTTCAAGGCTGTCGAAGCTTACTTCTTGGCAAATCCTGATGCCTGAACATGAAAATTCCTGTACTTTGTAATAATTAAAGGCTGCAGAAGAACAAGCAAGTACTGTATAAGTATGTCAAGACAGGTTCTGAAGTGTTTCCTTGTACTTCAGTTGAAGGTGTTGGATTCTGCTTTGTAATAATTATCTCCTTGCGGGGGTTCTGATCATTTGATCACTAGTGTTGGGTACTGTATTGAAGAGAAAACGTTTTTTTTAATAATAAAATATTCTGCTTTTGGTTTCTCTGATGGAAGTTTAGAACGAAGAAAACTGTTTCAAAGGCAACTCTCGTGTCGCACATCGTTTACCAAGATACCAACATTATTAACATTCGAATCTGTTAACGTGTATCTTCAGTTGTATATATAGAGAGGTTGAGTGAGAGATGAGAGAAAATGGAAAAGTTATTAATCTTCTTCTCTTTTATTATTCAATTCTCGCCGTTTCTATAGTTACTTAGTTATATATATATACATACAACTATAACAAATTAACTGCATTAACTACATGTAATTAACTTTTCTAACTAACTAACTAACTAACTAAGCCAACTAACTAACAAATTTATTAATCAATATTACACTTATCATTCACTATACTCTAACATCGCCCCTCAAGATCAGGCTCGTGAAGAACTAAGCCTGAGATTGCAGCATTGAGTCGAAATAGAAGGGCACTCAACCCCTTCGTGAGGATATCATCGAACTGTTTCTGTGAGGAGACAAATTAGACTGACAATTGCTTCTATGGAACGCGTTCATGAACAAAATGCACATCGAGCTCAATGTGTTTGGTCCGTTGATGCTAAACAGGATTAAATGATAGAGTAATGGCAGAGAGATTATCATAGAAAAGAACTGGAACATGAGGTAATGGAATATGCAGAAAGGCTAATAACTGCTTGAGCCTATCCACTTCAGCTGTAGTAAAGGATAAAGCACGATATTCAGCTTATGTTGATGATCTGGACACGGTTTGTTGCTTCTTGGAGAACTATGATATAGGATTGTTTCCCAAAAAGATCACCATGTCAAGATGGTTTCTTAAGTCTTTCCTTGTACTTCAGTTGAAGGTGTTGGATTCTGCTTTGTAATAATTATCTCCTTGCGGGGGTTCTGATCATTTGATCACTATTGTTGGGTACTGTAATGAAGAGAAAAGGTTTTTCCTAATAATAATAAAATATTATGGTTTTGGTTTCTCTGATGGAAGTTTAAAAGGAAGAAAACTGTTTCAAAGGCAACTCCAAGAACTAAAAATATTATTTTAAAATTATTATTTATAAAAAAACTCAAATATAAATATTATTTTAAAATTAAAATCTATATAAAAGAAACTCAAATACAAGTTAAATAAAAATACGTATAAAATATCCTAAACAATTTAAAACAATTATAAAAAATAAAAAATAAATAAAAAAGTTATAAATCAAATAGAAAACTAATATAAATTTGATAGTTTTTAAATCTTATTACAAGGTTTTTGAGTTTCGTGAATAATTTAAAATTTTAATTATATATAAAACAAGATTCTTAAGTTATTATGCTGAATTATGATTTAAATTTTAGGATTAATTGTACATATGATGAATTCTGAGAGGATGGTTTTGAAAACTATATATAAATCCAACCACTGGCTACATCATATTTCAGACCTTTTTTTTTTTTTTCTTTTGTCTACTCGCTCATCCTATTCCTAATTGAAGAGGCCATAGTTTGTTGCTGACTGGCCCCTTGTTTCTTTCAGCTTTACGAATTGCTTATTATCTTCAAAGTTGAGCTATCTCGGTCATAGTTATCATACATGATTTCAAAATTGATTTGAAGTCCGGTTTTGGGTTATATAAATTGATTTAGATTAATCTGAATTAATCAGAAATTTTTTTAAAATAATATTAAAATTTTTAATATTTTATATAAAAAATTTTAAAAAATTCATATAAATATAGGTCATACATATTATAAATAATAAAGTTTAACAGATTATTTTAAAAGTTTTTTTTATCCTTTTAAGTTGAAGTATCTAAACTAAAAAGATTTTTATTCCATATTAAGAAAACATAACTTTTTTCTTATGAATATAAAGTATATATATTTAAAAGTTTCAAATTTCACATTGAAAAAATAATTTTTTTTTTATGAACATAGAATATATATTATACTAAAAGACTTCAAATTTCACATTAAAAAATAAAATATTATTTTATTATTTATATAATGAATTTTAAAATGGATTAATAACTAACTAAATATATATATACATATAAGAGGTCTCTAGTTAGGAGACAAAATACATTTGGAAAATAAATAAATAAATAATTAAAATATAGGGTCTTAACCTAGTTTTCCTAGATCACCCGGGTCACAATTCAACTAAATTTTACCTGATTTTTGTTCATTCTAATTTTTTATCTCACCTAGATCAATCTAGCTAACAAATCGATTGGTTCTAAATTAACCCACTAGAACTATCCGAACTTAATAACTATGATCTCAGGCGGCATTAATCGTCTTTATTATTTATAAATGTTATCTTGCTTTTGTACCATAACGCAAAAGGCTTTAATAAAAGAATGGTGATCACGGGCCAGCTTCCTACAAGGGAGTATTTGTTTTGAGCGGTTTAATCTATTTTTTTATTTAAATAAATTTTAAGTTGATTTTTGTTAGGTAGTTTTTTATAATTTTAATTTGTTAAAGTAAAAAATAAAAAATATATAAAAATTATTATTTTAATATATTTTCAATTAAAAAATAAATTTGATAAATATCACAACATTACTATACACACACTAATTCTACTTTCTAGAATGTTGGCCAAGTTGGCCTTTCTAAACTCCCTTTTACTTTTGGGTTATGATATCAGAAGAATAAAAAAAAATATATATTGAACGTGACCTATTCCGAAAAAAATCTAAATAGCAAACGATGAAGACT
Source organism: Populus davidiana (assembly GCA_030145905.1). NCBI lineage: Eukaryota > Viridiplantae > Streptophyta > Magnoliopsida > Malpighiales > Salicaceae > Populus > Populus davidiana. The sequence goes on from CM057796.1 coordinate 940,953, forward strand.
CAAAACTTGTAGGGACCTCGTTCAAAACATGATGGGAAATCATAACCAAGTCTGCATAGTCATGCTGTGAGTCGTTGTTGAATTAGTCCCAAAATAAGAATCCATAAACAGCTAACCTTAAAGAGGTATAGTTAATCAGTCGGGTTATGAATTTTTTTTCTAGAGTTACCGGTTCGAGTTTTATAAATATTAAAGTTAATAAAGGTTTATATAATTTTTAATTTTAAAATATATGAAATTAATTGAGCTACGTATAAGTTAATCTGGATAGCCATATTAATTAAAAAATTAAAAAATAAAAAGAAGAAGAAAAGAATCCATATACAGCCGAGTTCACTTCCAATTCAGTCCATTGATAACCATTACACATAGCCCAACTGAAGGCCATAATCGGCTGCAAAATCTCTGCGCGGCAGACCATATACTCAAATCTGTCACAAAAATTTGAAAAAAATGCCCAAATATTCAAAAATCACATTAATTAAAATTTTAAAAGATAAATAAAATTTCAAAGTTTGAGAAAATGCCCAGAAATTTAAGCCAAAATAATTAAATTATGAACTTTTTTCATTTTTAAATAACTTTTTTAACAAAAAAATAACAATCACCTTAAAATATCTTATCTAAAATAAACTACTTAATGTTTGTATTTTATGATAAAAGATATATAGTAGACTTATATGATAAGATTTTCTTTAAAATAATACATATGAATTTTCTTTCTTTTTCTCTTATTTTTTATTTATTGCATTTTACTTTTTGTTTGTCATTTTCTTATATTCTCTTTTTTTTTTTTAACATTAAGGACAATGTTGTGTTTAAAGTGGGGGGTATTTGGAGAATTTTGGTTTTCTTTGTTATTTCTGTGTAAAAAAAAATTATATTTTTCAACCTTAAGTATTAAGTTTTATCATTTGGAAACAATTGAACATGTATTTATTTTTATCCTTTTCTTTAACATGTATATTTCTAGAAATCATTGAACTCAAGTTTTTTTAAAAATATATTAAAGGCCATAATTTGCAAGAATAAATTAGATGATTTTCCTATGAATTTAGACAAAATAGACAACTTTTTTTATAAAAATACTTTTAGGGTGTAACCAACCTCCTTACGATTTTTGATAACCAATATTAGGTTTTTCTTTCTAAATTTTTACCTTGAAAAATTAAAATTGTGATTCCATTGATTTTTACAATAAGCCCTCGATGTCACCCTATAACACGTATTTCAACCATTATAAAAACTATTTCAACCATTATAATTACAATAAATGTTATCTTCACCCTACTTTTACTACTATAACTACCTCGTTCTATCTAAAGGCAAGCCTAATTGTTAAAAAAAGCTAAATGGTATGGGGTTTTTACTGTAACTTTAGACACAGATTGCTGTGGATTGCGATCGTGAAATTTACATGGATATATTGTTTAATTAGAGGACCATAGGGCCGTTTTAGTATTTTTACATTGTATTTTTTATTTTTAATTGAAAAGCTATTGTCTGTGTTACACATGACCCAATGAGTGGGCGACACTCGCACCATTAGTTAGGCATGTGAGATCAAGGTTGTCAAAATCGCTTTTTTGACACGGCACAGAAACTGTAAAATAAACTCGGATTGTAAAATCGTAAAATCGTAAAGAACTTTTTTCAAAGTATAATAATGGTTGTTTTTCAAAGTGAATGAAAATAAGTCAAGAGAATTTGGTTATTAGTTAAAAGAATTCGGTTATTAGTAAAATTTTACAAAATCTTTGATTTGCATTTCTCTCCTTACAACAAACTCTACCTTCCTATAATTTTTATCGATATACATGGATTTGTTTTTTTTGGCCTAAACATGAACAATATTTATCAGTATACATAGTTTTTTTCCCTCTAAAAAAATCGAATTCACAAGAAATCAAAGTGCACTTGAAATTTTTTCCCAGTTACACCTACTTGTAAGCCAAAAAATATAATAAGAATAAAAAAAACAAGAATCATACTTCTAAAACAAAAGGCCATAATTTTCTCAGTTGCTTGTTTAGCCATTTCACCTGCAAGATGCAACCAGAGTATGAATTATTAGTGAATCACATCCTAACAACGATGCAGAAGGTGATTTTTTTTCTTAATACATGATATGTTGTCCTTTAGCTTCACAAAAAACCCATAGTATTTTCAAATAATCTATGTCGATACATATTTTCTTCAAATCATCTCTGTTGAGTGACCCAAGAAGTTTTATATCAATTGCCTACAGACAGAAATTCGAGCTCGCATTTAACTTTCCAAATTCAATGCACCTCATAGTATTTTCAAGCAACTTCTACAAAACAAATAATAAAGAGAGAGAAAGGAAAACGACATGTATCTCAATCAAAATTAACAAACCTTAGCAACTCTTTTGGTGCTTCGGTTCTGCATCATGTGTTTCCATTCAGGCTCCAGCCATCAACCCGATTCAAAAGATGATCCCCAAAAATATCCCTGAAATCAACCATATTTCCCCCAATTCCAAGCACAACTAAACCTAATCCACCAAAAAGAAAAATAAAACACAACGACAAACAAATTAGAAAGAAAATAAAATCAAATAGTGATGCATTACGTCTATAAATTACTATTGTTATTGTATGGAGAGGCTGAGAGAGGAATTTACAGTGGAGAGTTGTTTGTTTTCTCTCTCTTAAAAGTAACGGTTCCTTTCTTTCTTGAGTGGGAGATGCCAGCATTTAATATTACTCCATGAGAAAAAGAAAAACTAATGGAAGAGCAGAGGGAGGGCCAGGTATGGTAGAGGAAGGAGAGCGAGAACATTGTTGTTGATGAGAGGAAGCCGTGAGGTGTGAGTTGTCGATCTCAAAGATTTTCTCTTTAGAGAAAAGGAATTTAGGATAAAGTGTGGATGAGTGACAATTGGCATGCCGTTATTGGTTTGGAGAAAACATATATTTCACTATTGCAGTGCAGTATATCTTTTCGGCTGAAATCGTTAAAAAGGTCCTGAAATCGCGTTTTTACGCGATTTCATCTGATTTTAACGATTTCACCCGATTTCAACCTGATTTCACCCATTTTCGAGTTTTTAAGGCGATTTGGCACGTTAAGCATGTATTGACTCGTAAAGTCATACGAGTTTACGAGTCAAATCGCGATTTTAACAACCTTGTGTGAGATGCTTCTCGGTTGCCAAATCTAGCCATCCACCGCATAACTAGATGCACAGATGTGCCCTTTTTCATATGGTATGGTGCATGTAGACATATCATAGTTGAATTGCCGCTGATGACTTGCATATTGGACTAAGACAAAGTCCATTATAGACTTGCATAGTGGAGTTTTTAAGCTCTAAAGTCTTGGGATGGAGCTAATGTTATCTTTTCATATAAAGTTAAAGTTTTATTTTCCACATTGGTTGAAAAAATTGAAGCTCTGGTTGTCGGTGTATTTCAGTATTTCTTATAGACTCATTGATACTAAACATTTCAGCAAAGGTATGATAATTTTTTGACGATTATTTGCATAGTAAAAATAGTATTTTATCCCCATGGTTAACAAAATTAAGACTTGTTGTCAAGGGGTTTTTTGACCTTTAACACTGTTAAATAATTAAAATACATTATTTTATCCTCTATTTGTTTGTTGTTTGCTTGTATTTGACATGAGTTGCTAGACCCAAGCACCTTGGGTAGGCCAACTATGCCAGATCTAAGCTACTTAGGTGTGACAACAATGCGAGGCTCGATTTGGTGCCATACCCAGGCGCAATTTGGCACCCATGCATGGCTGCCTGACCTAAGAAAATCAAGCCTGATATGTTTGCCAGACCCACGAGCCTTGGGTTTGGCAGCCATACCCAAGCGACTTTGGTAGCTTTGTTAAGGTGTGTCCAGGCAAGGGTCCAGGCCTATTTAATTTTATATATATATAAATTTCATATATGAATCAGGTGTAGTGCTTATCAAAATCTAAGTAGGTGATAATTAAAATGTTGAGACTTATATTTTTTTATATTTTTTATTAAAGAAAACATTTAAACTATCCTTAAAGTATTCTTAATAGAAATTCAAGTTCATAATTTATTTATAAACAACAAATCATCACAAAAATCTAATATAATGTTTTAGATCTAAAAATTGAAATCATTTCTTCCTATTGAAATCATTTATTTTTTATGTTTATGAATTTGTTATTACTTTAATAGAAATTATATCTTCTCTTTTTTTCCCTCTTTTTTTATGAATTTTTATTATATATATATATATATATATATTAATCAAACTCAATGCAGAAAAACATTAATTTAATGGGTGGTCGTTTGTGAATTTTCACCAATGACAACATTATTTTCTATTTTTTAACAACACTGAACTATATGTGTTTAGTTTCATTATACAATTTATTTAGTTTTTTAAGTGCTTCTTCTACCCAAATCTATGGCATCTATTGCTATATGAAACAATCCATCATTTCATCGCACGCTGTTAGGAAGAAAAGATTTGGAGCCCTCCAGAATGGAAGACTTGATGAATTTGAAAGAAAATGTATGGTTGCCAAACCCAAGTGCATGGGTCTAGTATAGTTGCTAGGCTTAGACGCATGGGTCCAGACCGAAGCACCTTGGGGTGACAAACCATACCAGCACTGAGTTCTTTGGGTCTACCACCCATGCCAGACTCGAGGTATTTAGATTTTGCACGGCTATCAGACCTAAAGACTTGGTTTTATATAATTGTCAAACTCAAGATGCTTAAAATATTTTCTATACATTTAATATTTTTTTTACATTTAATTTTTTTTTAATATTGACTCGTTATAAAGCGCGGCTCAATATACTAGTATAAACTAAAGGAGGCCACATCCCCTCCAAGTTTGTAAAAATTCCTTTAATTGATATATTATATTTAATAATTCAAATAAGTTCACAAAAAATATAGATATTTAAAGCCTATTTATTTTTGAGATTGACCTCAATTTCAGATTTATGAAGTATTAAAATGATGTTTTTAATTAACTAGAAAATACAAGTTGCACCGCATACTCAACCTCATTTTTGAACGAACACTTAGAGCCCGTTTGGTAGCGTGGTGGCTTCCACGTTTCCTGCGATTTCAAGCAACAAGCCGTTTGGTAATTAATAAACGTGTATTACTGTTCACTAGGTCCCACGTGCAGCTGCGTTTAAAACGCGAGAAAAGAAGAAGCAGCTCCTGCCTGCTTTTTGCGCGTCCAAACCTATGCTACTGTTGTGAACAGTGGATCATGCTCCACTGTTCACTAAACATTTATTTATTTATTTATTTATTACAGTGAAGGCATGCATCCAATGTTCGATGAATTTTGTACGTAATGAAATTATAGATAGTTTTTTGTTAAAATAATTTTTTTATATATAAAGTGTCATTTATTTCATGATGTAATAGCAATAGTTAAATCCATAATATTTAAATTAAAAACCATCAATATTAATATATATTTTTTAAAATTATTTTATAACCTCAATTTCAAAAGCATTCTTAACCAAACACATTAAAACTACTTTTTTTAAACCTCAATTTCAACCACAGTTTTAACCAAACACCTATTTTTTCAAACCAACCTCAACTAAAAATACTTTTTATAAAACAACTTTTTTAAAACCACAACCACAACCGCTACCGCAATACCAAACACACTCTTAGTAATGAAAGTAGGCCATCAACAACTACTATTACAATGTAGTCCACATCGAATTTTTTTAATGTTAACATATGATAAAGAGAGAGTTTTGCATGTGTAGTGAAGTCAAATGTTTTTCCTATACAGTGTGAGCATACCCTTCACACACAAAGCATTATGGGAATTTTCTTTCAGGAATTGAAAAGATGTAAAACACTTAATTTCACAGTTATTATTTATTAGAAATTGGCAGAAGCTACTCTTATTTGGCAAGACTACAGTGATCAGATGGTCTAATGCATCACAAAGTGGTGTCCCGGAGTGTCTCCTCGCAGTATCATTATGCGTAGGCCTGAGGATTTGCGACGACGTAGGCTTCCACAGCCTTGTAAACTGCTGCAGCCTTTTCCTTGCCTTCCTTAATTTCCTCTTCCTTTATTTCAGCACCTGGTTTTGGGAAATACTTGCTCACAAATGTACCTTTGCATCCTCCTTCAGGGGTGGCCTCAAACTTGATATCATTAGCAATTGATTCAAATTTGCCCAGCAAAGGGACACCCTCAACTACTGTGTAGCTATGAGTCAGGTTGTCTTTGTCCACTGCATCAATCCTGTGCTTCGCATACTTACCTGCATAAGAAAAGGAACGAAGATGACAACCTTGTCAATTTGTGCTTCTCCTCATGTTGTAATAATTAGATATTTTGTTATATTGAATAAAAAAAGTGAAAAGTAACTAGCCTTCAACAAAGGTCAACTTCTTGATAGTCCCAGGGCCTCCATTTCCTTCGATTGTTTCAATACTCTTCACAGCCTGCGGCGCGAGCTTGGGAATGAGGGTGTCAGCCTCAAGAACCATGGCCGTGAACAACCTTTTAGCCACGACGGGGCTGGAGAACTCCTCGGTGAACGTGAGAACTTCCATGGTTTTTTCTAAAGCAAGCAATGAAGAGAAGGATATGAAAAGATGGGTGACGAAGTGAAAACAAAGGCTTGGTATTTATATAGAGATTGAGAAGAAAAGGGTGTAATGTGTTAGGGCTAGCTAGTGTGTGATGCCCATTACTGTGGCTGGCACCAACTCAACTAATTCAGTAACTAATTATTCTGCTAGAAATAAAAAAAAAAAATCAGAGCTACCGGCATGTACATAATTTCTAGAAGACGATTTCAACGAGGAAAATGGTTGTTAGAGGGCGGTACTGACTCGTGCACTACATTACCAGAGTTTTAGCCAACCCAGTATTAATGGAAAGCAGTGGCAGGGACCATTCTCTTTCCTACCTAGTCGGCATTAATGCTTCATAATTCCTGTTTTCGCTGGTTCCGTGTATGACTCTCATGAATTGAATAGAGTAGTAGGTTAATCGGGCTTTTATGAATTATTTAAAAAAATTAAAATAATCTAATTTTATTTTTTTAAAAAAAAAACTAGAATTTGACAAGGTTAATTGAGTCTTGGATTGGCTCATTGGATCAATAAAATTTATTCAACTCAATTTTCATCTATTAAGTCTCACATTAGCTAGTCATCAAAATAATCCAAGTTTGAGTATGAAATTGAGCTTATTATAATGAAAGATTTGTTCTAAGACAACAAAACTATAAATCACCCAATCACAATGCCTACACTGGATATAAACAAAAAAAAGTATAAAATCAATAACAAAGATTGCTTAATTCTTTGAAGAGTTGAAGTTTAATCAAGAATCAAGAGATGCAATATTTTATTTTGAAAAAAAAAAATCTATTCTTTAAGTATTCTTCTTAAATAGTATTTATACTAGAAAGCTAAGTAACTCTAGTTTTTCTAATGCGTCACACATAAACTCAGTTTAAATAATACTCAATCCAAGCTAAAACTAGCCCATACTAATTAAAATAAATAAAAATAAACAAGTTTGGAACTTAAACAAGTGTTGTCGCACAAAACAAAGATAGATCAATAGCCTAGCTAATTAAAATAAGACAAGGTGGGTTTTAATTTCATATAATATACTAGCAGCATCAAAGCTCAACTTCAAACGAATGGTTCTCTCTAATCTTAATGAATTAGAAGGCGTTACATATATCATTGAAAATGTATAAAAGTTTAGTTTCTAGCCCTACAAGAATAGAATAAAAAACAACTTGTAGCTCCAGTTATGATCAAAACAGTATCAAAAGGTCAAACTTTCTGAATTGAGTCTTCTTATTCCAATCCTTATATAATGGTCTTGATTCCACCAACAAGCCCTTCTTGAACATGAATCAGATTAATCAAGGCTTGCTCTTTATTATTTAGTACCCTTTCAAAGTCCCCTTAGCCCATGTATCTTGAAGAAGTCCATTGAAAGCCTACTAGCCTTAAGCCTTGTCACTATAACAATTGGAACCTCTAATAAATCCTTTGATGTTGCTTGGATCACATCATTATAGGATCATTTTTTTTTATGTAAGAGTATCTAGGAGATAAATTAAAGTTCAATCCCAATTGGAACCTCTAATAAATCCTTTGATGTTGCTTGGATCACATCATTATAGGATCATTTTTTTATGTAAGAGTATCTAGGAGATAAATTAAAGTTCAATCCCAAAAGGCTTGGAAACATATTGATGTAGATCTATTGATTACGTGGTCAAACAACTCCTAACAAAGTTGAAATACAACCTGAAAGGCCAAAAACCAAGTTTGATAGAACCCTGAACCAGAGGTAACCCTGTACCTAAGAACCAAAAATATTGGAATAAACTTGGCCCAAAGATAACCTTGTAATTAAGGACTGAAGTACGCAAATGACATCATGAACTCAATTAATCTTTGATAAGTCAAATGTATTATTTTTGTTCATGTAAAGAAATGATGTTTTACCACAAACAGTAAAAAAACACTCACGTTTATTATCACCAAGCTTCTAAGATTTGCAGCTCCAAAACACATTATATAGTCTCTTTCAAATAACTCTAATGGAGCCCTTTTGATTTGTAAGCTAATGGGCCTGATGTAGCTATATTATTCGATAGTTTCACACCATATTTAACTAATGTTTTGACTATGTTTTATATATAAAATGCATTGATATTCTTTGTTTTATATTTTGAAGGCACTTTTGGATGAAAGATGTAAAAATGAGTAAATTGGAGGTAATTGACATATTTGACCTTCAATCGATGTTTTGTGCATAGCGTAAGCTCTAGAGGTCAAAATGAAGTGATTCTAGAGGCATTAAAACGCTAACATTCATACCTTTCTAGACATATAAGGCAAGAATAAAATAAGAAAGAGCATAGAAATCGCAGCCTTCAAAGTCAAATCTTGCAATCTGTCAATGTTAACCTTTGACCATTCCGACTTGAATATCTTGAGCTACAGAAGTCCATTTGATGCAATCTCAATTTATTGGATTCCTTACTCTAAGACCTATCCACGTACCATATTTCAGTGAAAAAAGATCTCATATAAGGGAGATATGATTTTTCTAAGATGACAAATGAATTCTGCCAACAAACAGGTTTTGTGAAAAAACGAGACCAAATTACATCCCGAAGCATCCAAACCGACATCCAAGTTTTTATTTCAAAAATATAGCTCCTCTAAGTCAAAGCTTGAAGATTTCATGCAAGATTATTTCTCTTTTTTGAGAAAATAGTTATTGAAGTACTTAAATGTAAATTGTCTACTTAAAGGAGAACTATTTTGTAAAATAGAGACTAGAGTTTCCTAAGATATAAAAAGAATGAGAGAAGAGAAGGAGGAACAACTAGCCAAGAGAGAGAAAACACCCCTTCTTTTCCACAAACCCGAAATCATGTTTTCTTCTTTCTTTTTGATTAATTTTTCAACAAACATGCAAGGCTAAACTCTTTTTCTTAGTTATAAGGATACAGAAACCTTCGGATTTCAAGAACTATGAGATTTATTCTACCTTTTCTTTTCATTTTATATAATGACTGAATATGTTTGTTCTTCTATGCTTATTTCTTATGATTATTTATTTTAATTGCTAGAGCGGACTCTAAGTTATTATTGTGAAACAATCTATTGCTAATTTTGCTATCTAAACCAGAGTTGCTATCTAATAATTGTGGCGGATCTACATTATTAACCTTAGAGAGAACATTCAATTGATCAAATCAAACATGAACTGCGGACAATTACGTTGTCTAGATTAATCAACTCATCTAGTTCTTAAGGCTGCCATTGAATTAAATTACTAGTGCGAACATTGTGGTTGTTTGATGGTTAGGATTAGTTATATAGCAGATCTGTTAACCAATCAACATAAAAAAAGATAAATATTCAAAATAGAAATTGACATTTTGTTTGCATGATCAATTCTGATTTTCGTATGTGGATGTTTACTCGTGACCAAGGTTTATTCTCTTGATAATTTTTTGATTTTTTTTAACTTCACTTTATAGTCTTTTGTTTTCTTTTACTTTAGCCTAGATAACATTCACCTCCCTCCCCCAAATTACATATCATCTAGCATAAAAATCTGACTTAAATCTTCCTTATGGGATCGACCTATTGCTTATTCTAAACTATCTTGTGTGCTGTGTTTAAAATTAGGGTAATTAATTTTGTGCGACCACAACATTGCAATAAACTTTGGCGTCGTTACAGGGGAAGTTATTTTAGTTGATTCTTGCACTATGATTTTTATTTGCTATGATTGTTATCTATTTTTTTAGAAAAAAAAACAGAGAAACATATTTTTGGCTTGGGGCGGTATGGTTCATATTCGGTGGTGGTACTATTCAAAACTTTTAATTTTAATATAAAAAATACTTTAAAAAATAATCATAAATTTTTTTTAAAATAAGTTTATTTAAGAGTGTTGTTATGATTATTTTTTAAAATGTTTTATATATTAAAATAATATTTCTTTTTTATTTTAAAAAATTTATTTTTAAAATCAATACATTAAAATAATTTAATATATATATATATATAATTTTTTAAAAAAAAAATTTAGTTCTTTTTAAACGGCGATCCCAACAGTGCCTAGTTACAAAAAAAAAATAATAAAAAAAAAGTATTATTGTAAAAAGTTTTAAAAAATTATTTCTTTTTAAACGCGGTCTCAACAGTGCCTAGGTACAAAGCATTATTGTAAAAAGAAAACTTTTAAAAAAGCGTGTACATTGACTTTATGATATTTTTTTCTTCATTTTGCTGCTCCTCCATCATCAACCACAAAATTAATTGCCTGCTGCGCTAACCATGGCTGATGCTCTTGTGTCAAAGGTCTTGCAGCAGCTAACTTCAGCCATTGAAAATGAGTCAGCATTAATCCTTGGTGGGAAAAAGAAGGTTGAAAAGCTTAGTACAACCCTCACTGCTATCAGATCTGTGCTCATTGATGCTGAGAAAAAGCAAGTGAAAGAAAGGAGTGTGCGGGTTTGGTTAGAACAGCTTGAGGCCATATCTTATGACTTGGATGACTTGCTAGATGAATGGAACACCAAGATCTGTGAACCAAAAAGAATGGAGATAATGGACCATCATCATTCTTCCCTTTCCAAGAAGATGGTACGTCTCTCCAACTTTCTTTCTCCATGTTTTTGTGTCAATCAACTTGTTATGCATCGTGATATTGGTAGCAAGATGGAATGTATTAAAGAAAGACTAGATGAGGTTGCAAATGAGAAAGACAAGTACCATTTTAATCTTGACGGCAAGACGGAAGAAGCAGAGCGACAGGAAACTACACCTCTAATTGATGTTTCAGAGGTATGTGGTCGGGACTTCGATAAAGATACTATAATAAGTAAGCTGTGTGAAGAATTCGAAGAAGAGAACTGCCCTCTTATTGTCTCCATTGCTGGGATGGGAGGCATGGGAAAGACAACTCTTGCTCAGTTGGTGTTCAGTGATGATAAAGTGACTGCTCATTTCGAGCACAGAATCTGGGTGTGTGTTTCCAAGCCTTTTGATAGGATCCGGATTGCAGAAACGATCCTTAATGCTTTTGATGAACTCAAACCGTACCTATGGTGGCAACAGTTGCAAGAACGTCTGCGCAAGACTGTCATGGGAAAGAAGTTCCTTCTTGTGCTGGATGATGTATGGACTGATGACTTCGATATATGGGAACCAATAAAGGTACCCCTTAAATCTGGAGCCCAAGGGAGTAGAATTTTAGTGACTACAAGGAATGAGGGAGTTTCAAAAATGATGGATGCTGCTTACATGCTCCCTCTAGGTAAATTGTCTCCTGAGGATTCTTGGTCATTGTTTAGTAAATTTGCTTTCTACGGAAAGAGCAGAGAGGATCGTGATAATTTAGAAGAAATTGGTAGAGAAATTGCAGACAAATGCCAAGGTCTGCCTCTGGCTGTTAAGTCCTTGGGGAGTCTAATGCGCTTCAAGGAAACAAAACAAGCTTGGGAGAATGTCCTTCACAGTGAATTGTGGGAATTGGATGAAGCTGAAAGGGGAATTTTTCCTCATCTGTTATTGAGTTATCATGACTTGTCATCCCCCATTAAACGGTGTTTTGCATTTTGTGCTATTTTCCCTAGAGATCATAAGATAGAGAGAGACACTTTGATACAGCTTTGGATGGCTCAAGGTTTCCTTGTTCCAACGGGAAGTGTTGAAATGGAGCAAATAGGTGCAGAGTATTTTGATAACTTAGTAATGCGGTCATTCTTTCAAGATTTGGAAAGAGACAAGGATGATTTCAGCATAGTTGCTTGCAGGATGCATGACATTGTGCAAAGCTTTGCCCAGTTTCTTTCAAAGAACCAATGCTTCGTTATCGAATTTGATGAGAACAAAGTGTTAGAGCTGACTTCCTTGCATACAAAAGCCCGTCACATGACCTTAATGGGTAAAGAGGATGTGAAGACAGCTCCTCCTGATCTATTTCATGGCATGCAGTGCCTTAGGGGATTGGATTTGAACCATACTTCAATTATAAGACTACCGAGTGCTATTGGTAGACTTTTTCATTTAAGATGGTTAAATTTATCTGGCTTAAATTTTGTAGTGCTGCCTGATACTATCTGTAAGTTGTATAATTTGCTGGCCTTAAAACTTCATGGTTGTGGACGTCTTCGTAGACTGCCTAGAGGCCTTGGAAAGCTAATCAACCTGAGATATCTTAATATTGAAGAGACCGAAAGCCTTAGCGTATTGCCACAAGGAATTGGGAGATTAAGTAACCTCCGCACTTTGAGCAAGTTTTGTATTGGTGAGAATGGGGAAGGATGTAATGTTGGAGAACTGAAAAACCTCATTCATCTCAGAGGGCATCTGGAAATAAGTGGGCTAGAGAAGGTCAGAGATGTGAATGAAGTGATGGAGGCGAACTTGAAAAATAAGGAGCACCTAAGAAGTTTGGATCTAGCATTCTCGTTCGGAGGGCAAGAGCTGATCACAAATGTTCTTGAAGCTTTGCAACCACATCCTAACTTGGAAGCTTTACTTGTTTACGACTATGGTGGATCAATTTTGCCCAGCTGGATGTCATTGCTTACAAAGATGAAAGATTTGAAACTCCTCAGATGTGTCAACTGCAAGGAGTTGCCTCCTTTAGGGAAACTCCCATCTCTAGAAAAACTTCTGATAGGACACTTCAACAATGTAAAATGCGTTGGTGTTGAGTTTCTTGGGATAGATCCTGTCACAGATCAAAATTCTGTTACAGAATCAATTGTTTTATTCCCAAAGTTGAAAGAGCTCACCTTTCGCTATATGGTGGAGTGGGAAAACTGGGATACAACAACAATAACCTCAGCTGCAACAAGGAGGACACTGCCATGTCTGCGCTCATTATCACTCTATGATTGCCCCAAGCTTAAGGCAATACCAGAAGGCCTCAAGCAGAGGCCTCTGGAGGAATTGATCATCACCAGGTGCCCCATTTTGGAACAGCAATGATGTAGCCATGGCCTTCCAATTGACTAGCACTTCATGACAAACCATGCACTACCTGGAAATTTTGGTCAAGTCATGATTCTGTCAAGAGCTGAGTTTTGTTTTCGTATATTTCAAAAGCTTTCCAACTATTATTTCTAGAAGTTCTGTTTGTCTAATTTGGGATTTCTGGCTTCATTTAGTTAAACTTTGCATAATATTCAGTTCATCCATAATTCATTTATAGCATCCACAAACCAATGTTCTGTGGAAAAACTTGGTTTGGAAATTGCATTCTTTATTGTCTATCTTGGAATTTAAATTAGTTCGTAGAAGAACACTAGCTGCGGTAGCCCAATCTCGGGTTGTCATGACTGCATGATATCAGCTTCATGTTGTAATGCCAACAACACTGTGGACTAGTGAAAAAAATGCATGCAAATAAAGTTATCTCAATCAATAACTTGTTCGGAAGAGGATTAAGAAAACAAAAAAGAAAGGGAATCTCAGGATTTTATTGCTATGGAATTACAATCCTATCTTAGATAGTCTTACAAATAACAGCTAAAAACTAATTAGATAAAGACAAGAATAGTTAATATTAACTACTACTTCTACTTAAATTATTGGTATTGTTTACTGTAAATCAACTGCTCCTTCCGCATTGCTGGGATCTTAGCATGCACAGAATATTTCAATTCATTGGAACTTGCATCAATATAATTGTTAGCTTTAGCACCATTCTTTCTTTTGTTAGACTCAATTTGTTTCTTTACTTTGACTTTGTTTTTAATGTTCTTGATCATTAGAACTTACATCAATTTACTCTCTCCAAGCAACTTGCCTCAGGCAAGTAATGTTTGGTATAGTCTTGAAGTAATTGAGGATTAAGGTGATGAGCTTCACTGCCTTTGTAACCACATTGCCTCCGAGTTGGAGTTGGGTTTGGATGCCCATTTCACCAAGCTGAAGTGTTAATATTGAATCAACAACTTTTGTTGTTGGCTAAACTCGAGGGATTGTTGAAGGAGGATTCTCCACTTCTGAATGGATACAGAACTATAATAAGTTGTAAGATCTTTCATATTGAAAATTGGACTCATCTGGAAATTTGTTGGTACATCAATTAAAAAGGCATTAGTTACCAACTTCACAAGGATCTTGAATGGACAACCTCTCCTAGCATGCAATTTGTTATATGTTATAGGGGGAAACCTTCCAGGTCATAATATGACTAAAAACAAGTCCATCTCCTTAAAATATAGCTCCCTCATGTGTCTATTAGCTTGTGTAGCATATTTTACAACCTGATCTGCCAAAATCCAACCTTGTTTCATTAGTCTTTTGAGGTAGAGGCAAGGAAGTGACATCTATAGGAATCTTAGAGTTAAACCCATAGATCAATTCAAATTGTGTGATGCATGTTATTTGATTGACATAATTATTGTACGCAAATTCAACTTGTGGTAAAATTAAATCCTAATTTACAACATGATCATTAGTTAAGCATTTAGACAGATTGCTAAGACTTCTATTAGTAACTTTAGTTTGACCATCAATATATAGGTCGAAGGTATTAGAGAAAAGATGTTTCATTCCTAATTTAACCCAAAGCGTTTTCTTGAAGTAACTGACAAATTTGAATTTTTTTTTATAGATAATGGAAACTAGAATGCCATATAGCCGCACGATCTTTTAAGAACCGAGAAGCATCAAAGGTCTTTCATCAAGGAACAAAATGCACCATCTAGGAAATTGAACTACCACCACTATGATATAATCATTACCATGAACTGTCCTTGGAATGCCAGGTACAAAATCCATGCTCTAATCAAGCTAGGGTCTCTATGGAATTGTTAATGGAGTATATAGTCCATTATTGTGCTTGTTTCCCTTGTTTAGTTGGCAAAATCTACACCTATTCACAACAGTGTTGATGTCCCTCATTAAGTTTAGCCAATAAAAATAATCAACAATAAAAAAAGATGTTTTATCTTTGCCCAAAATATATTGTCCTCCATGCAACTATTAACAACAAACTAACTTAAAGACCCTTTAGAAACACATATACGACCACCCTTAGTCACATAGTCATATATTATTGCATAGTCCAATACTGGAATGGGAGGACTGTTGTGCAAAGAATCCCAAACTTACTTTAAATCTAAGTTTGTACTATAGTAGTTCTTCTTTGAAACATCTTGAATGACTTGTTGAGAGAATGACTAATGGATGAGGCCTGTGACTAAATGCATATGCTACCTTGTTCTCATATATAATCTTGTGCTTCATAACAAAGTTGAATTGTTGTAAATAACTTAACTGTTGAACATGTTTAGCACTCAAATTGTTTTGAGAATGTAAGAACTCTAAGGAGTAATGGTTTATAAATAGAATGAACTTGTGATGGATAAGGTTGGGCCTTCAATGCTTCAAAGTTTGAATAAATGCATACAATTCTAGATCATGGGCTAAGTATTTCCTCCTAGTATCATTTAATTTTCACTATAATATGCAATAGGATGTTCTGCCTGACTAAGCACACCCTTAATGCCTATGTGAGATGCATCATAAAAAAACTTTAAAAACTTGAGAGAAGTTAGGAAGTTTGAGAATAGGAGCCTCTGCTATCTTTTCCTTAATGTCTTTAAAGGTTTATGCTGCTACAGAAAACCACTAAAATACTTTGGCTTTTAAACACTCTGTTATTGGAGCCATGATGTTACTAAAAGCTTGAATAAATTAATGATAAAAGGTGGCTAGACCTTAAAAGCTTCCGACTTCAAAAAAAAAAAAAATATGGTTCTAGCCACTCTCTAATTGCTTGAATATTCTCAATGTTTGTTTCAACTTATTGTTAGAATATGATAAAGCCTAAAAAAATTCACCTTGGATTGAAGAAAAGAACATTTGTTAGGGTTAGCATAAAACTTCTCGTTATAGTACCTAGAAAATTTGTTCCAAATGTTTTTAGGTGTTCCTCTATTTCTTATTGAAAATAAATATATCATCAAATAAACTACAACACACCTGTTTAGAAATGATTTTAAAGTTTGAGTCATCACCCTTGTGAAGGTGCTTGGTGCATTTGTTAGACCAAAAAATGCTTGTAAATAAAGCTATCTCAATAACTTGTTCAAAAGAGGATTAAGAACACAAGAAAGAAATAGAATCTTGGGATTTTATTGCAATTTTAGAATTATAAGATAAGTAACAATTAGCCTTACACCAAGCAAGAAATCACTCCTATATTGGAATCTCACCAGTTTAAAGTTTAACTTTATCACAACAACCTACCTTTTAGAATTACAACCCTATCATAAATAGTTTTACAAATAACAGTTACTTAATAACTAAACAAATCCTAATGGTTAAACTAACTAGATTAAAAACAACAAAAATTTATATTAACTACTACTGTTATTGGAAATCAACTACTATTTCCTATCAACATATATTGTTGGAATTTTAGCTTGCACATATAACTTCAATCCACTGGAACCTGCATCAACATAATCCTTAGCTTTAGGACCATTTTCCCCTTTATTAGACTCAATATGTTTCTTTCCTTTGACTATGTTTTTGTTGTCCTTGTCTTAGATCATTAGAACTTGCATCATGTTATCGCTTGACAATATAATTTATTAGCTAATTACAATATGATAGCAATCAGTGCTCTTTAGTGATTGACATGTTGATGAAGCTCAACTTTATGTTGTCGCTTGACAATCTGATTTATCATTTAATTACACTATAATAGCAATCATGTGCTTTTTAGTGATTCACATATTGATAAAGCTCAAAAAGGGTTGACATTAGAAAAAAATAATAATAGAAAGGACAAAGCAAACTAATACAATATTAATATTAACTATTATTGGTGTTGAAAATCAACTACTCTTTCATGTCAACATATATTGCTGGAATTTTAGCTTGCATAGATTATTTCAATCTATTCAAACCTATATCAACATAATCCTTAGCTTTAGAACTATTTTTCTCTTTGTTAGACTCAATATATTTCCTTCTATTGACTATGTTTTTTATGTCATTGCCTTGATTATTAAAACTTGCATCATGTTGTTGATTGACAATTTGATTCATCAACTAATTAAATTATGGTAGTAATTATGTTCTATTTAGTGATTAGACATGTTAATGAAGCTTAGAAAGGATTGACATTAAAAAAAAATTAATGGAGAGGACATAGCAAACTAATGCACCATTAAAATTGTTTTATTTTTTTAATTACTTTAAATTAATATGTTTTTAGTGTTTTCAAATCATTTTAATGTGCTGATACCAAAAATAATTTTTTAAAAAAATAAAAAAATTCATTAACATATATTTTAAATCAAAATATTTTTTAAAAAACAACCATAATCACACCTTCAAACTCTTCAGAGCAGAGGGACAATAAAAGCAATGGTTCGACATATAGTTTCCTTTTGATTGGTGCATCCATTGTGGATACATCAACAATGGTGAAGCCCGATCAGCTTCTGTGCTCTGAATCACGAGTGATAGTTTTGTGACCTTGAGCAGGCCTCAGGTCCAACTTGCATTCATCTCAGACCAGGAGCTCGACGGCCGATCAACCTCGGCCCTCCAAACCACCCCTTTGAGCGCCGCCCATGTGAACACTGAGCCTGCCTTTTTCTAAATTTTCAAAGTAGAAGAAACCGTTTACAGCCCGTAACAAATATTTAAATATTTATACACAGGCGCACAAACCCCAGTCAGGTCATAGCAGCCAACAAAAAAATTGAAGACTTTGAAAATTATACTTTCAATGGCGGCATTTCCATTCAACAAAGTTTAGGAGGCTAATTACCAAAGAAACCAAAAATCTACTCATCCATGCATGCATATATAAACTAGTGTCATCTCTATTAGGCTTGGTACAGTCTTCAACACTATGGGTGTCGCTAGCTACACACAAGAATTTACATGTCCAATTTCCCCAGCACGCATGTTCAAGGCCTTAATCTTGGACTCAAACAATTTGATCCCAAAACTCTTGCCGCAAATCGTAAAAAGTGTTGATTTAATCCATGGAGATGGAGGAGCTGGAAGCATAGAGCAGGTCAACTTCACTGAAGGTTTGTAAACAAGGGCTATACATTAAGGATAGCCATGGTAGCTTGCAGCCGCGGATCATGGCCGTCGCGGTGGCCCTGTGAACCACTCGTACGGTTAGGATTCGTGACTGCAAACAACTGCCATTGCCCTTAGCCTATATATTTTAGCGTTCTCACATAATATATGCCAATATCACAACTTGGTGCACGCATTTGATTAGTTTACCATGCATGCAGGTACTGATATCAAATACGTGAAGCATCGAATTGATGAGCTAGACAGAGTCAATCTCGTGTGCAAGTACACTATGATTGAAGGGGATCCGCTTGGGGAGAAGCTTGAATCTATTGCTTATGAGGTCAGGTTTGAGGTCGGGAGTGATGGAGGTTGCGATTGTAAGATGACAAGCAGCTATTTAATGCTCGGAGATTTTACTCTCAAAGAGGAAGAAATCAAGGCTGGTCAAGACAAAACTAGGGGAATATACAAAGTCGTGGAAGCCTACCTCTTGGAGAACCCTCATGTCTATGCTTAGTTTCGTGTCTTCATCATGAACTAGCTCTATGTTTGTTGATCTATCATGTCATTTCAGACATTTGTTCTTCGTATGTTATAATTCAGAATGGTAAGATCAGAATATCACTACTGAAAATTCATGGAAAAAGCATTATTGATATGCACAACCCCATCTTCAATCGTATGTTATGAACTGGGATATAAGAGGTAAATCATATTCACGATACTAGTGAACTGGAATATGCACAACCCCATTTAAAATTTATCATATTTTGAACAAGTTGAGTGTTGATTACTTTTTATTTTTTAATGAATACACGTAATGTTTTTTTAAAATTTCTTTTAAAAGATAGAGTATAAAAAAATACATATCCATAAGAATTCAGATTAGTTATTTCGGAGTCAAGCTTTGGCATATCTTGAACCTATACCATATTTATTCACTAATTAAATATGAATAAATAGAGAGAGAGACGCAGAGTCTTTTGCTACCATGGGCGGCGAAAGAGTGACCTTTTTCTTTCTTTGTATCTTTCTTTTGGTAATGAAGGGTGACTTGTTCAAAATTCATAATCCTGGGACGTTTGGAGCAAGCAAAGAGAAAGCATATATGATTGAATGGCTGCCAGTGAAACGCAACATTAAAAGATGTGGTGTGGAATCAACCAGTAATAGAGTAATCTTAAAGCTCAAAAAATCCTCGCCCTTTTCTAACCATAGTGGACATTGAAGTGGAACAAGAGTACTATGCATGGTTCAACATCTTCTCCCTACGTCTGTTTTGTTTTCTTTATCTTTTTTCTACATGGCTAAACGGGGTTTGCAGGCTATTTCTATCTTAGAAAATGACATCAACATCATCCCAAATTTAAGCATCCGGCTACATCAAGGGTATATCAAGGGTATGTTTATTTTTATGTTTTAAAAATATTTAAAATAAAATATTTAAAATAAAATATTTTTATTTTTTTATTTATTTCAAATTAATATATTTTTTTAATTTTTAGATCATTTTGATATGGTAATGTTAAAAATAATTTTAAAAAAATATATTATTTTGATACATTTTCAAGCGAAAAACACTTTGAAATATGGGCGATCATTTTTTATTCGGTTCGGTTATTTTAGAACAAAAACCAAAATCCAACCGATTGGGTTCGGTTCGGTTTCATTTTGGTTCGGTTATTTTATATTAAAAACCAAAAACCATATTGTTTTTTCAGGTTTTTTTGTAATTTCTAATGGGTTTGGTTTCAGTTTAATTCATTTTTTCCAGTTTAGCTCGGTTTTCCAGTTTGGTTTTTTTATTAATTTTGGTTTGATTCGGTTTGGTTTTTCAGTTTTATGCTTATGAATGTTATGCCTTTTATTTTCTGTGTAATACAAAGTACACTAAAAAACACATGATAAACACAAAACAAAAAAACTAGTACTTAAAGGCATAATAATCCTTACTGCTAGAAACCGGACACTTGGTTGCCTTGTGGTTTGCGGCTACTCAATCTTGAAGCAATTATTCAAAACCAAAAGGAACATATAATTTTTAGATAATCTTCGTATAATCCCTAAATAACTCTAGATTTATCTAACAAAATCTTAAGACTCCCTCGAATTTTTTAAGTTTATTATTTTTATTGCGTATATATGTTTCGAAAGACCCAATATATAAAACCTTGGTTAAGTTGAGTTTTTTTAACAATTTTGAAAGTTGATCGATTAAAACTTAGATGACTTATCTAGTCGATTCATTATTCAATTGACCTGAACAAACTTGGATGAGATATGAAAAGGTTAATTGTAAGTTAATTTTTTTCAAATGTTTTTTCAAAATGACATGCTTTCTTTGTTCAAATTTAAAATAGATTTGGATTGACCAACAAATTCACAATTTAGTTCTTACTTTAGCTTATAGATCTAATAACTATCAACATATTGGAATCCTTTGAATTGAATTTAATTTATAGGTTTACATGAAATCTTATGTTGGGAAATCACTTAAGTGTTCAGAATTAAATTTCAAATAAAATTCAATCTTTAAAAATGCTACAAAAATAAATTCAACTCTTTTAATTTACAATTTCAAAAAGCAGAAATTTAATATTAAAATTAATATTTTAAAACATCTAGCTTTTTTTAAAATGAGAATAATAAATAAAAAAATGAATTTTATTTTATTTTATTTTTTTAATATATAAATTAAATTTAAATTAAATATTATAATAATTAGATGAGTGAAGTTGTGAAAGTTATTTTAAACCCATCTATTCATTCCTATCCCAAGTTACTTCTAAAGAGGCACGCACATGATCGAGCATGCAAATGAAATCCACCAATTCCAAATTAAGACTGCCTCTTGTCCGTACAGTAACAACCTTAACAGAAAAAATACACCGACCAGTGCTGTCATCGGCGGCGACGGCGACGGCGACGACAAAAACAACCTCATTATCATCACTGGTCTTAGAATCTTACCTCCAACCTCACATAAACGACACCATTTACGCCAAAAACAGAACATTGGACAGCTACATAAAATCAGGGAACGTTACCCTTGCTCAAAAACTATTCGATGAAATGTCCATGTGTGACGTTGTTACATATAACTTGATGGTTTCCGGGCTTGGAAAATACGGAATACCAAAACAAGCTCTTTACTATTACTATGAAATGGTTTCCTTAGGAATTAAAGAAAGCCCATCAACTTTTTCTTCTGTTTTAAGTATATGCAGCAGCCAAGATGGGTTTTTAAAACAAGGAATTCAAGTTCATTGCAGGATTATTAAACTTGGGTGTGGCTCCAATATGTTCATTAGAACTTCACTTGTTGGTTTTTATATGCAGATGGGATGTTTTGATTTGGGTTTTAGTTTGTTTGATGAAATGCCTGAGAGAAATTTGGCTACTTGGAATTTGGTTTTACGCGGTTTCTGTGAACTGGGTCGATTCCATGAGTTATTAAGAGTGTATCAAGAGATGAAATTGGATGGTGTACATCCGAATGGACTTAGTTTTTGTTATTTGATTAGAGGGTGCTGTAATGAAAAGTTTTTATATGAAGGGAAGCAGCTGCATTGTCATTTTATTAAAGTTGGATGGGCGAGATCAAATATTTTTGTTGCTAATGCTTTAGTGGATTTTTATTCTGCTTGTAAGAGTTTGAATGATGCAAGGAAATCATTTGAGTCCATTAAGGTGGAGGATGTCATTTCGTGGAATTCAATAGTGTCAGTTTATGCTGATTGTGGCTTATTATTTGAAGCTGTTGAGTTGTTTTATTTGATGCAGTTTTGGGGAAAGCCATCAATTCGTTCATTTGTTGCACTATTGCATTTGTCAAGCTTGAATGGGAATATTTTGTTTGGGAAGCAGATTCATTGTTGTGTCTTGAAGATGGGTTTTGACATTGGAAGTTTTCACGTACAATCTGCGTTGATTGACATGTATGGGAAATGCAGGTACATTGAGAGTTCAGTGTCCGCTTTTGAAAGTGTTCCCAAGAAAACTACACAGATTTGCAATTCTTTAATGACCTCTTTGCTGCACTGTGGTATTGTTTATGATGTAGTTGAGATGTATGGTTTGATGGTTGATGAAGGAATTGGACTTGATGAGGTTACATTTTCCACAACACTGAAAGCATTATCAGTTTCTGAATTTGCAAGTATGGACAGCTGCAGATTGGTGCACTGTTGTGCAATAAAATTAGGTTTCGGATCCGATACTGCAGTTTCATGTTCGTTGATTGATGCTTATTCAAGGTGTGGTCATGTTCAACTTTCAAAAAAGGTTTTTGAACAACTTCCTTCACCAAATGTAATCTGTTTTACGTCAATTATCAATGGGCTTGCACAGAATGGGTTGGGGAGAGAATGCCTTCAGACATTTGAAGCAATGATCCGAAAGGGTTTGGAACCTGATAAAGTGACATTCTTGTGTGTTTTATCTGGATGCAGTCATTCTGGGTTGTTTGAAGAAGGAAGATTGATTTTTTATTCAATGAAAGCCCAGTATGGGATCTGTCCAGCAAAGGAACATTTTTCCTGTATGGTTGATATCTTGGGGCGTGCAGGTTTGCTTGATGAAGCTGAAGAGTTGACGCAAAAGGCACCTGGAAGAGGTGATTGTGTGATGTGGACCTCATTATTGCGAAGCTGTAGGATCTATAGGAATGAAATTGTAGGAAGAAGAGCAGCAAAGGCATTGTTAGAGCTTGACCCAGAAGATTTTTCAGTGTATTTGCAAGTATCAAGCTTCTATTCTGACATTGGGGAATATGAAGCCTCAATGCACATTAGAGAGCTCGCTATAGCAAGAAAGTTGACAAGGGAGATTGGTCGCAGTTTTATTGAGGTGAACAATCCCCATATAGATTGGAGCTCTGTCCAAAATAAGAAAACTGAAGACATCAGACATAGCCTCAGACAGTAGACAGCAATTGAACTTTCTTTTCACAAAATCTAGCCCTTCTTGTCAAGTCTACTAAAATATCTATGTAAAGTTTTCTTTTGCTTGAAGCGTTTGATGTGCATGTAGTGGGAAGTCACCATAAGCTTATTGGCTGCCCTTTTTGGTCCAACAAAACAGTTGGATTTCTTCATAGCTTAAAGTATTTTGCATTGTTTCTCTGCCTCATTGTATACTTTTGCAGTAAACATTTAATTTACGTCTTCAAAGAGAGAACAGAAGCCGATGGCAGAGTCTATGAACACTTCGAATGGTCTGTGTATTTGTTGAGTAAAGCAAAGTAGTTTTAAAAAAAAATTCCTTGTACTTTAAGTGTGGGGGCGTAGAAATTCTTGCTTGTTAATGTGCTTTTAAGCCAAGCGATAGAGCCCACAAAGCTCCAGATTTCAATATCTAATCTGCACATATAAATAATCACCTAATGTTCACAAGGACTTGCATAAATCAATTAGTGTTGCGAAACATAAAGAACTGACAATATAATGGATAAATTCTTCTTCATTTCCGTTCTTGGTTTGCTGATAGTGGCTCACGGAGTTGCAGGAAACATGGCATGTGACAGCATTGCCATGCTTGAGAAGCTTGAAAACTTTGGCATAGAAGAAGTAGATGAGACAGAGCTTTCCAAGGTTGTTCCATCATGGACAAGTGAACGTGGGGGCAAGGTTCTTGTCAATGTTGATAGCTTTGGTGCTGTTGGAGATGGGGTTTCTGATGATACTCAGGTGCGTTCTGTTTTCTTGAAATAACTTCATAAACTTTTTAGTATTTGGTTTTCCTTGGTGGTTAAGCTTCACAAGTCAACTCCAAAATTGAACACCGATAGCTCACCTTTACAGAACCAGCTAGCCTGGAGCTTATGTAATACCATTTGAAGCATACAATATTTCCCTTTCTGTCAACTTTTATGATTCTTTCTATGTTCAAAGTAGTCTTGATGCTGATTATCAACTGGCTTTGTTTTGTGTTGTTATATCACCAGGCCTTTGAAAATGCTTGGAACACAGCCTGTACTACACCAAAATCAGTTTTCTTGGTTCCTCCAGGACGGCATTATATGGTTAATGCAACGAGATTTAAGGGGCCTTGTGCTGATAGGTTGATCATCCAGGTAATTTGGAAGGCTGTATCAAATTGCAGCAGAGATTAGCGTTGTCATTTATTGCTATGAATTATTGTTGGCACTTTTCCAATGTGATAGTAATTTGCATATATCCATATCATCAAACATTCCATCTTCATTATGCGTTTGCAGATAGATGGAACAATAGTGGCACCTGATGAGCCTAAGAATTGGGATCCAAATCTTCCTCGACTTTGGCTATACTTCTCTAAATTGAATGGAGTTCTCTTCCAGGGGAACGGAGTAATTGATGGCTCGGGAAGCAAATGGTGGGCATCATCCTGCAAAAAGAACAAGTCAAATGTAATTCTTCTAAACTCTATCTAGATTTACCCCTACTAGTGTGTTGCTATTCGAAGAGTAAAATGTAACACATATTTCTCTTTCTGTACTTGACAGCCTTGCAGAGGAGCACCAACAGTAAGCATCTGCTTCTTCATTACATTCACCAGTGTTTGAGAAACATATCCAAAACATCAAATAGAACTGCCATATGTACACTGTTGGAACTAACAGACAAGGATTTTGCAGGCATTAACTATTGATTCAAGCTCAGCTGTAAAGATTAACGGCCTTACTATCCAAAACAGCCAACAGATGCACTTTGTGATTTCCCATTCTGATTCTGTGCGGGTTTCTGATGTGCTAGTCTCAGCTCCAGAAGATAGTCCCAACACTGATGGAATTCATATTACTGGATCAACTAATGTTGTTCTCCAGGACTGCAAAATTGGAACAGGTTTGAAAACCTTATCATCATTCTTTTCTTCCTCTTCCATTTTCTGAGTATAAGAAAATGAGATTTAAAGGGGAGAGAGCTCATATTCGTTTGTTTTTTAAGCATTTGTCTTAAAAATGATAAAAACGAACCACGAGACAAGTAAAACAATCAAAGAAATTAATCATGATGCATCCATGGAGAAACTTAGAATTCAAGACTAAGTTCCCAAGTGAAACAAGTTTCATGGTGTTATAGGCCCACTTAGTAACAGGTCGTTGTGTTGATTCTACTTCAATATACAGGTGATGATTGTGTCTCAATCGTGAATGGTAGCTCCAATATCAAGATGAAGAGAATTTTTTGTGGACCAGGACATGGAATCAGGTATATTTACTGTGAAGTCCTACAGCTCAAGGTTCAATTGAATTGTTAATGTTCACAAAGTGTTTAGAACAACTAGGAATGAGTTTCTTATTTTTTTATGAACCAATTCTTTTGCGCAAATGTTTCTGCTAATCAGCATTGGAAGTCTTGGGAAGGACAACTCCACTGGCATGGTAACAAAAGTAGTCTTGGATACAGCATTCCTTCGGGAGACAACAAATGGCCTCAGAATTAAAACTTGGCAGGTAATACTTTGCATGATGATGAACTGTACTGTTCAGACTCTAGAGGCTTCAAGTGCTGTTTTTCTTAAACATGTTCCAAATCTTACTATATAGGCTGTGCTTTTAAATGTCCAAGTGATCATTCCAGTTTTCTGTTGCAGGGTGGTCGTGGTTATGTCCGTGGGGTACGCTTCGAGAATGTGGGAATGGAGAATGTTGCAAACCCCATCGTTATTGATCAGTTCTACTGTGATTCCCCAAAAACATGCCAAAACCAGGTAATTCTGCCATTTTCCATTTTACCATATCTTGTAGTAATATATTTGTTACAATAGGCTAACTGCCAACCATCTGACCAGAATCTCCTTTATTTTTTTTCTGCCGTTCTTTCTTTTTAGACATCAGCTGTTGAAATAAGTGAGATAACATACCGGAATATAAGTGGTACCACAAAAAGTTCAAAGGCCATGAAATTTGCATGCAGTGATACTGTTCCTTGCAGCAACATAGTGTTGAGCAACATCAACTTAGAGAAGAAGGATGGTACAGAGGAGACCTATTGCAACTCTGCACAAGGCTTTGGGTATGGTGTCGTGCATCCCTCAGCCGACTGCCTAAGTTCCCATGACAAAAACGATAATGTCACTGGTCATTCAGCAATTACCAAAGAGTCCTGTGTCATAGATCAGATGAAAATTTCTGAGCTTTCTGAAACCAGTACTGAGGATATTATCCACACTGAGCTCTGACTTGATCTTCAAAGAAATTAAAATAATCTTGTTATAGTATTGTACTAAATAGGGTGAGTGGAATGTAGGGCATGCTATTGCTGCTAGATGATTTTTCGAGGAGAAATGCCAATCTGCAGTACTAGGGTTCTAAACTTACAGCAAGGAGAGATGCTTTCTATGTCATAAGCTTCACAGATTTGTAACAATAATATATCTTTTTTTATTTTATTTCTTCTTTTTATCCTTTTGGAGTCGCCAAGAATCAATCTCAAGATCATCAAGTCAACTAAACTCAACTGCTGAAGGCAGATGAACTATATATGCTGCAGCTTTAATGGATGTTCATGGAGTAAATTTGGGAAAAGGAGTCGTCCTTGGTCACAAATGGATGCTGATTTTCCAAATTCAGCATAAACCAGTTTTATATGCACCATAAAGACAGCAACATATTATTGCAACAACCTTTTTATATTAATCTTGAATATTCATTTACATCTAAAATAAATATTATCCAATTAATTATGAGTAATTGGGCCAAATAGAAAAAACTTTTATTGTTTAGGGACCAAATCCAATAATTCAAGCAATTCAAGGGACTAAACAATAGATTAAGACAAATCAACTTTTCTTAGAATTGTAGAAGCTGTGGCGACAAATTAGAATTGAAGAATTCCATGCAGGACCTGGTTTATTTGAAGACTGACTCCGATGTTGTCTGTGCAATTCCTGCTGTGTTATATTAGGAGATTAAATATCTCAATTATTTGATACTGAATGAAATCGCATGTGCCGTAATCTATTATTGTACTGTTTGAGTCAAAATATTTATTAATTACATAACTTAAATTAAATATCTTCTTAGAAAATTGAACAAGTTATTTAATAAACTAAAAAAATTGCTTAATAAATAAGTTATTTCTTTGAAAACACATAAATATTATAAAAACAATAACAAAGAAAAAAGAAAAATAACCAAAACATTACATAGTTTTTTAAAGTATATAAAACTATTAAATAATACAATTTAAAAACTAAATAATAAATTTGATGCATATAAAAATAACAAAAAAACAATAACAAGCAACATAATTTTTTGGTAAATAGAGCCACCATATAAAAATTCTTAATTAAAAATTTTATTACATATTTTATCTTCAAGCAATCTAATTAAATACAAACTAAACATCCTTATTTATACAAGTTCTAGGTCTATTTTAAAGAGAGAGAAAATATAATAAATAATTGTGAACTTATTATAGGGATTCATAAACTAAATAGAAAAATAAAATTATCAAGCATACTATTTGATTCCTTAAACTAAATAGAAAAAAACAAAGAAAACAAATAATTTCCTCTAAAAAGCCTCTTACATCAATCATCCTAGAGTTTAAATTGTTATTGCATTGATCTCATAGATATCCAATCAAGACTTTTTAACCCCTTATATTTTTTAATTTTAGGTGTATAACAATTTTAGATATTAATTTTAATCTTTTCATGTTAAAATTTACATAAACAACAACAATTGATAAATTATTTCTTTTCCATTGACTTTTATAGTAATGAATTGTAAACCTTGAACTTGCTTTATCAACATGTGTTGTATCCAAATAACCCTTAAAAAAATCTACATTTGTGTTAATAGTAAACTTGTAATTAAAATGATCAACATAGCCTAAATCAATTTTTTTTTTATTGAATACCTTTTATGCTATCTTTGCACTCAACCTTTAATTCATCAATGATACTATTGATAATATCATTAGTGTCATTACTCGTTACCATCATTGTTTATGTTATCATTATTGATGTCATAATCCAATTTTGACTTTATTTTATTTTATTTTTTATAAAAATAAAAAAATGATGATGGAAAAGTAAAACAATATATGAAAAATGAAATAAATGAAGAATAAATTGAACTTTTGGTCAAGACAACATAAATTGAATGTTTTTGGGACTTAATTAAACTTTGTATAAGTTTAATTAATCAAATTAAGAGCTTAATTTTATTATTGATAAGTTGGGGGACTTAATTGAACTTAGAATTAGCTTAATTAATAAAATCAAGGGCTTAATTGAAGAAATTTCAAAGTTTGGGGCTGATTTGGGTTAACATTGTAATAAATTAAAGTTCAATGATCATTTTGTAAATGGTGCTAAAATAAAGTGGTCAAATTACAATTTACCTAGGGGCTTGATTACAAAATTTCAAGACTTCAGTGACCAAATTGAAAATGGCTATTCCCATCCCAAAATGGCACTGTTTCAAAGCAAATTGTTCATCTCCTTCATCATGATTCAACGAAAATGGTAGAGAACGTGGTAACGTCTTTCCCTTATTATGTGCCATTAATGGTCCAATAATGAATGTTATCTCAGTGGCTGAATGATCACCACTCTAAGAGGTGCAAGGGTGTTCTCTTGCCTATAAATACAAACACAACAGGTGAACGAAAGTGGAGATAGAGAGAGAGAGAGGGAGAAAAAGCAAAGGCTCAAGGTGAAATAGAGAAAACCATGGAAACAAACAACAAATGAATGAATAGAAGAATACTAGAAGGAAAAAAGAAAGAAAGAGGAGGCACGAAGAGAGAAAATCAGAGGCAGAGTCAAACTAAGGAGAGGGACTGTAGAATTTCTTTCAAAACTCTAGCAATCGAGAGCAAGCTTAGACGAATAGGAGACAAAGACTAAAAAAATATAGGAGTCAAGAACAAAAAAAAAAAAAAAGACTTGAGGGAGAGAAAGTAGAAAACATAGAAAAGATATAACACAAAAGAAGCACAGAAACAAAACAAAACAAAAAATCGAACACAAAGAGAAACAAAGATAACAGCAGAGAGATAGAGAAGGAATAAGAAAAAACAGAGGAGGAGAAAGCAGTCATCCAGCCTTCCTTCACCATCATCTTCATCCCCAATCATCTCCAAGTATGTGAGTTCTACATTTTCCTCCCCTTGCTTCTTCTTCTTTCATAGTGAGTATGCGGGTCAGTTTATATAGAATCCTTCAAGACCCTAAAATTAATAATCATATAAATCTCCGGTAATTCTAAGATTTATAGCAATCAAACTAATCAACTCTGGAGCAAACCCAGACTTATAAAGTTTAGCTACCCTTTAAGCATTCTCTTTGCATTTTAATTACATAGGCACCATGCATCTTTATTTATAATTAACCCTTCCTATAGCAAGTGTGTGTGAACATTTCACGCATGCCTGCTGCTTTACCCGGTTGGGTCACTGGCTTGGGCCAGTGATCGAGCCGGCTAGGTCCAAACCAATCCATACAATTTGGACCCAGCCAAAAAAAAAAAAAACAAATTGAGACCGGGCCAAAGGCCTATCCGGAACAATCTATTTTGGGTCAAGGAATGTTTTGCAAGACACGCCTTTTATTTTCACTCCTTTTTATTTTGATATCTAGCGAAACATGTATTTTTGATATCATAAAATTCCAAAAAAAAAATCATGGAACTTTTTAAATTTATTTGTAAGTCACTTGTGCTTTTTTAGGTATTTCACTATATAATTAATATGTGAATTTTTACTGTGAAGTGCAAATCTTGTGTATGATAATTTATTTAGAGAAAAATAAAAAATATATATGCATGCATTGATTTAAATTCATTTTATTGGTTTATTCACTAACGCCATAGTCAGAAATACCATACATTCTTTTTTTACTATGTAATATTTACCAACACCATAGTTGGAAGTATCCATGGTTCAATATTCATTGACGCTAGAGTCTGGAATATTACAAGTAGATCATTATAGTATAAACCAACAAACTCTTAGAAATTTAAGACAAAACCAGCAATGCAGACTGCCCTAAGTAGGAATGCTTAAAGGGTGATAATATCTTTTATTTTGCGTAATCAATCTCGTACCATAAAATCTCTGATGTCAAAAATCTGTTCTTTATTTTGATTTTTAAGATCGTCACGATGTTGGGTGTGACACTCAATATAATCATCATCAATATAAATATCATAAATTGATGGTTGATTCCAATTCATAAACAAATTAAGATCATCAAAGGTTTTAGTTTCAATATCATATCCATCATGATCAAGAGGTTGCCTAATATACTCTTACCTTTAAAATGGGGTTTCAAAGTTGATTATGGATCTATGATCACTCTCCTTAAAATCCTTCAAGTTAGGACTTTTATCAATTGACGGTGCAATTTTGCAATTTATCTCTATATGTATTTTATTACCTGTTCTTGAACATCTCTTTTCTAAGAGACATTCATGTCTCCTTTTACATGAGCACATCTTGTTTTGCAACACCTTCCATCCATGGTTATTCAACAACTAACAACAACTAACCACCAAGAACCATTGGACTTTGATACCAACCGATGCACACATAAATAATGCAAGAAAAACAGCAAACACAATCAACAAAATTAAGCTGAGTATGGCCACCACACAAATTTGAAATTTTATTACCATATCTTTTCTTTTTAAGTAGTCTACTGAAATACAAGCTAAAGAACTCTGTTTATACTAGTGATACGTCTATTTTAAAGAGGAAAAGGAATCATAAGAAATAATTATAGACTTATTATAGGGATTTCTAAACTAAATAAGAAAAATAAAATTATCAAGCTTAATATTTGATTTTCTACACTAAAAAAAAATAAAACACCATATATACAGAAAACTATTTTTCTAAACTGAATAAGAATAAAAATACCAAAAAAACAAATAATTTCCCCATTAAGTCCTTTAGAATCAAAATTGCATAATACTTACAATTTTTACCTCATACTTTAGAAAAAAATAAATTAAATTGCATCAAACTTAGAATATCCTTTACAATCAGATATCAACATATTGTAAAAGTTAAATTATGGTTATAAATGTTGCCATAACTCAATTCTTGAATTTCTAAAAACAATTATTAATAAAAAAAAAATGAAAAATGATTTGAGGATTAGATCAAGATAACACAAATTAAAAGTTGGAGGACTAATAAGAATGAAATTATAAAATTGGAAGTTAATTTGGCCAAAAATTAGGAGAATTGATAAGTTTAAGGACTTAATTAAGCTTTGAAATAGGTTAATTAATGCAACCAGGGGCTTAATTGAAGAAATATCAAAGTTCAGGGTCAATTTGGGTCAAAATTGCAAGAACTTAAATTATAGGGACCAAAGTGAATAAACGTTAATACTATAGGGGGTTAATTAATTTTTTCAGGTGTTATTTTGAAAGAATTAAAAGTTAAGGAGTCAATTAAGAACTAAATTAATTAAATTTGAAACCAAGTACTATTTTGTAAATGGCATTGGAATCTAGGGGTCCAATTGCAATTGATCAAGGGGCGACATTAAAAAAAGAAGAAGAAGATTTCCATGAATAAAGGTTCAATTGCTAAATGTTAGAACTTCAGGGAGCAAAATGAAAATGCCCATTTCAGCCGAAGAAATGATGTCGTTCCAAGAAGGACCGTACATCCTATTCCTCTTTAGAATAGAGGAACCGGCCTACAAAAGAGAGAAAAGAAACGAAAAATGATGATGACCTCTATTAGACCCATCAACACAGCCAAAGTGACCCCATCTTTTTAGTCCTTCTTCACCCCACGATGCGCCATTAAACATTAAGGAATGCATCACCAACAATCCAGCAATGGCAAAACTATTGGTGTCCTAATCCCACCAATCATAGAGCTAATGTTATCTCCATGCAAGATCACAATCTCAAGGAGATAAGGATCGAATTTCCCCCAAGAAGGCCTATAAAAGGATAAACGGAGGAAAAACAGAGAACTTAGGGTGACTAAAAACAAAAGAAAAAAAAACATAGATGAAAGATCATGCATAGAGAGCCAACAAACACAAAAAAAAAAAATATAGAGAAATCACAGAGAAGGACGACCAGAGAGAAATAAACAGAAATACAGAGAAAGAAAGGAGTGTTGTCCAAACCAGCATCACCTTAAGTCTTTGTCTCCAACAACGACTGAAGCAGGTAAGTTCTTCGTCTCCAACACCCTTATGCCCTTTTTTTTTTTTTTACTTTTCTTTATTTTTGATATCTAGCTAAATAAGTTTTTAAAAATATCAAAAAATTCTAAAAAAAATTAAGGATAATTTTGGATTTATTTATGGATCTCACGTATTTTGTTTTTGACAACTTTACTTAGAAATAGATTATTGACATATACTCTCAAATGCGGGAATCTAGTATGCAATTCATATTTGTTTTTTTTCATTTTTTTTTTCATATATATATATATATATATATATGGGGGAGGGGGGGGGGAGTCCACGGTGGATTCACCCTATATTATAACAAATGATATACCTACCTATATCATTCATGACTAACCGATGAAAAGAAATAGGACAAAATGAAATAAATTATACAACGAAAAAAGAGAGTAAGGCTTAGACTTTCTCAAAAATTGTATACTCACTCGAAAAAACTCCAACAGAAACTGCTTTGGATTTGCTTTATGCTTCTAGACCTACAAAGTATAAATCTTGTAAATTTCAAAGTCATCAATCCTCAGTCCCAAGTTCTTAAATAATCAGTTTGCTTTAGATTTAATTATGATTCAAGTGAACATTTTTTAGAATCCTATCACCAACAAGTTCATAAAAGAGGTCATTTTACATTCCTAAACACAAGTTATAACATTATTTTGAAATGCCGTTAAAATTGTGTATTCTAAAAATTTAAAAACATTTCTTATTTTTACTTAAAATTATTTTTTTATATATATTTTTAAATCAATATTCTAATGTCAAAAATAAATTTTAAAACATCAAAAAATATTATTTAAATTTATTTTTAAATAAAATATATTTTAAACAGTAATCATTATAACCCACTCAAATATCTTCTAAATCTTAAAACCACTCACACAGCATGGTTTCATAAAATTGAATCACTATCACCAAATCAAATAAAGATGTCCATGGATCTCAACACACAACAAAAAAACTCCTTGCCTATGAACTGGAGCTGGGCCATTGTAACTTGTAAGAGAATATGACTCCCGACACCGTCACGCCAAATTGGCACGACGAAAACACACCCTAGGGTAACGCCTCATTGTCCTTGTGTGCTAGCATTTTGTGGGAGCATGTGGGCCATGCATAGCACAGATCAAACAGTTTTGACTGTCCCTACCACCCACCGTTAAAATTTTACTGATAGTTTACCATGATTTTTTTTTTTACCCATTTTTTTTTAGGTTACCATGATTTCTTTTTTTAAGTTGATCCATTTATTGTAATTAAATTACACGAGCATTTTCAGATGAGTCCATGCCTCAAGATGTTTGTTCTTTTATTTACTTCTTTATAGAACATGCTTGCGTTGCTGATAATTGTTTTTACTGATAAAAAAAATATTCTTGCGCATCTAAAATTAAGTATATGGACTAGTTAGGTGTCCCGTGTTACACTGTGAGCTAATTTTGTTTTTAAATAAAAAATATAATATTTAGATAATTGGCTTAAATGAGTTTAATAAAATCGATTAATTTAAAAATATCATTAGAAAATAAGATATTGACAACAAATAAAGTGAAAAAACAACAACAATTCAATATAAAAGATGAAAGCTTGCTAATATTATGGAAATATGTCTTCACAATATTCTCAAAACGTCTCAATGATTTTATTTATTAAAAAAGTATAAATTAAATGAATTAGGATAATTTCATAGAAAGAAAAATAAAAAAAATGAATATAAAAAAATAAGACAAAAAAATCAATTAATGTTAACATTTTAAATGGTGACCAGGGTTATAAAACTGAAAGTATTATACATGAAAAAATCATGAGTGTTAAAATCACAAAAGAAAACACAAAAGAAATCCAAAATAAAAATTACAATCAAAATAACGTGTTAAAATTGCAATAAAAAATAAATCAAAAGGCAACAACAAATTTTAAATTTGAAAGTTAAATTGAAAAGAATAAAAACATTAATAAAAAAAATCAAGACAAGATAAAAAAAAAAAAAACAATACACTATAAATTTGGATTGAGGAGTGAATTTACAAACAATGAAACTTTCATTAATGATTCAAGGAAAAACAAAATAAGCATAAAATCTTAAGCATCAAAACATAACAAAAAAATGAATATACAAAATTATTCAACGTGTTCCTTTACACTAAAAAAAACTCCTAAATATAAATAAAAAAACTTATGTACTATCT
>CM057796.1:976884-1011884 GCA_030145905.1 Populus davidiana
TTGTGGACAGTGGAGGAGTTATCGGGTTAACATCACCAAGATCAGACGGCTTCAGCTGACTCTCATCTAAGGAATCAGAGGCTGACTCATCTGAATCTGTCTCATCTGAACAATCTGTATCTGTCTCTCCTGAGGAATCTGATTCTTCAGAGGACATCTCATCTGTGTTTGTGGCTAGAGAGGTAATGGCTTTACCTTTACCCTGATGACTAGTAGAGGCATCACCGTTAAGCTGCTTATCATCTGTGTTAGAGGCATGTGAGGCATTACCTTTAACCTGATGACTAGGAGAGGCATCACTGTTACCCTGCTTATCAACTGAAGGTTGACATGAGTGACCAAAAACATGGCATTTTTCACATCTCTTCGGCTTCCATTCATAGTTCACATGAACTTCTCTGATAGTATTGGAGAACTCAAGTTCAAATTTGTGGACAAATGGTAAAGATGCATCTACCTACACACACAACCGCGCGTAGTCTAGGCGCTTACATCCAAGTGTCAACTCATCACAAGAGAGTGGTTGGCCCACCATACTGGCTACCTCACTTAAACCCTCCTTTGTCCATAAAGGAAAAGGTAGATCATATATCCGAATCCAGACTGGAAGTGTGGTGATCTTGTTCATGTCGAAGACAAACCCAGAATGCCATTTCTGAAGAATAATAGCTTTCCCACCAAACATCCAAGGACCATTTTCAATGACCTTTTGAAGCTCATCTTCTGTTTTGAAACGAAACATTGTAAATCCATTGGCCAAGGATGTCACATCCTCAAGGCCAAACCTCTTCCATATCCTGTGAGCAATTGAATTCATAGCAGAATAAGGAAGCTTAAAACCAGGAAAAAAACCGACTAGGCAACGATGCCACACCGTAGAAGACTTCTCCCATAGTCCCCTAGTCATTTTGAGACGAGAGCCAACCGGCTTACGAGGGATGGGGTCAAGAGTGCATCGAGTATTAGAGTCGGTAACTCTAATCTTATCGGCCCAAAAACCCGAGGGGGGAGTGGGTCGGGTAGAGGTTGGGGAGGCTGTGTTTTGGGTGTTTTGGTGTTGGTTTGTGGGAGGTTTAGTAGTTGAGGGGGTGCTGTTGGCTTTGGGTGTTTGGGTTTTCGGAATGGAAGCCATGGCAGATTCTGGCATAGCTTCAGCAAACAATTAATCCACAACCATTCAATCAATCGCAAATCCCAACGGTTCAAACGTAGAAACAGATGTTATGTACAACATATTCAAAAATCAGCATGTTTCAACGGTTCGATTTCCACAGATATCAATTTTACTGAAACTGACCTGAGATTGACGACCTTCAGTTGAACATGTAGAAATCGTTTCTGGAGGCTTTATTTCTAATCTCCACCGTTCAGAATGATCATCCCAACCAGACGCATCACATATCCAAAACTCAGCTTGATCCAACGGTGGAAAAAGGAGAAATATGCCGGCGGCTGTGACTGTTCCGGGAAGGATTTTTCCCGAAATCTTCAAAAGGCTAGCTTTCACAGGCGGAAGCAAATATGGACAATCCCTCTGGTCAGTATGAAGACAATATAGATGTTAATAACATACCAGAAAATAGGCTTGATCCAACGGTAGAACAAGGAGAAATCGGCCGGCGACTCTGACAGCTCTTGGGGGGTTTCCAGAAAATTTCAAAAACTTTCAAATGGCAGATTTCTTAAACGGCGGCAGCTATCGACGATCCCTCCGGTCAGAATGTAGACAATAGTTCAGTGCACAACATAACCAAATCCTGGCTTGATCCAACGGTGGTCCCCGGAGATATGGCTGTCGGAGCACCGCCCCTTTGTAACTTTCCTCTCTAACCTCTCTCTAGCTTCTCTCTCTAGAAAAGCACAAATGAACCCCCCTTAAAACCCCGGCTGTCCCAGGCTCTTACAAGAAGTGCACGCCCTGACTCGAACTCGAGACCTGCTGTGCAGACCTAAACCCTAAACCCTAAACCCTAAACCCTAAACCCTAAACCCTAAACCCTAAACCCTAAACCCTAAACCCTAAACCCTAAACCCTAAACCCTAAACCCTAAACCCTAAACCCTAAACCCTAAACCCTAAACCCTAAACCCTAAACCCTAAACCCTAAACCCTAAACCCTAAACCCTAAACCCTAAACCCTAAACCCTAAACCCTAAACCCTAAACCCTAAACCCTAAACCCTAAACCCTAAACCCTAAACCCTAAACCCTAAACCCTAAACCCTAAACCCTAAACCCTAAACCCTAAACCCTAAACCCTAAACCCTAAACCCTAAACCCTAAACCCTAAACCCTAAACCCTAAACCCTAAACCCTAAACCCTAAACCCTAAACCCTAAACCCTAAACCCTAAACCCTAAACCCTAAACCCTAAACCCTAAACCCTAAACCCTAAACCCTAAACCCTAAACCCTAAACCCTAAACCCTAAACCCTAAACCCTAAACCCTAAACCCTAAACCCTAAACCCTAAACCCTAAACCCTAAACCCTAAACCCTAAACCCTAAACCCTAAACCCTAAACCCTAAACCCTAAACCCTAAACCCTAAACCCTAAACCCTAAACCCTAAACCCTAAACCCTAAACCCTAAACCCTAAACCCTAAACCCTAAACCCTAAACCCTAAACCCTAAACCCTAAACCCTAAACCCTAAACCCTAAACCCTAAACCCTAAACCCTAAACCCTAAACCCTAAACCCTAAACCCTAAACCCTAAACCCTAAACCCTAAACCCTAAACCCTAAACCCTAAACCCTAAACCCTAAACCCTAAACCCTAAACCCTAAACCCTAAACCCTAAACCCTAAACCCTAAACCCTAAACCCTAAACCCTAAACCCTAAACCCTAAACCCTAAACCCTAAACCCTAAACCCTAAACCCTAAACCCTAAACCCTAAACCCTAAACCCTAAACCCTAAACCCTAAACCCTAAACCCTAAACCCTAAACCCTAAACCCTAAACCCTAAACCCTAAACCCTAAACCCTAAACCCTAAACCCTAAACCCTAAACCCTAAACCCTAAACCCTAAACCCTAAACCCTAAACCCTAAACCCTAAACCCTAAACCCTAAACCCTAAACCCTAAACCCTAAACCCTAAACCCTAAACCCTAAACCCTAAACCCTAAACCCTAAACCCTAAACCCTAAACCCTAAACCCTAAACCCTAAACCCTAAACCCTAAACCCTAAACCCTAAACCCTAAACCCTAAACCCTAAACCCTAAACCCTAAACCCTAAACCCTAAACCCTAAACCCTAAACCCTAAACCCTAAACCCTAAACCCTAAACCCTAAACCCTAAACCCTAAACCCTAAACCCTAAACCCTAAACCCTAAACCCTAAACCCTAAACCCTAAACCCTAAACCCTAAACCCTAAACCCTAAACCCTAAACCCTAAACCCTAAACCCTAAACCCTAAACCCTAAACCCTAAACCCTAAACCCTAAACCCTAAACCCTAAACCCTAAACCCTAAACCCTAAACCCTAAACCCTAAACCCTAAACCCTAAACCCTAAACCCTAAACCCTAAACCCTAAACCCTAAACCCTAAACCCTAAACCCTAAACCCTAAACCCTAAACCCTAAACCCTAAACCCTAAACCCTAAACCCTAAACCCTAAACCCTAAACCCTAAACCCTAAACCCTAAACCCTAAACCCTAAACCCTAAACCCTAAACCCTAAAACCCTAAACCCTAAACCCTAAACCCTAAACCCTAAACCCTAAACCCTAAACCCTAAACCCTAAACCCTAAACCCTAAACCCTTTTTGCTTAACCCTAAACCCTAAACCCTAAACCCTAAACCCTAAACCCTAAACCCTAAACCCTAAACCCTAAACCCTAAACCCTAAACCCTAAACCCTAAACCCTAAACCCTAAACCCTAAACCCTAAACCCTAAACCCTAAACCCTAAACCCTAAACCCTAAACCCTAAACCCTAAACCCTAAACCCTAAACCCTAAACCCTAAACCCTAAACCCTAAACCCTAAACCCTAAACCCTAAACCCTAAACCCTAAACCCTAAACCCTAAACCCTAAACCCTAAACCCTAAACCCTAAACCCTAAACCCTAAACCCTAAACCCTAAACCCTAAAACCCTAAACCTAAAACCCTAAACCCTAAACCCTAAACCCTAAACCCTAAACCCTAAACCCTAAACCCTAAACCCTAAACCCTAAAACCCTAAACCCTAAAACCCTAAACCCTAAACCCTAAACCCTAAACCCTAAACCCTAAACCCTAAACCCTAAACCCTAAACCCTAAACCCTAAACCCTAAACCCTAAACCCTAAACCCTAAACCCTAAACCCTAAACCCTAAACCCTAAACCCTAAACCCTAAACCCTAAACCCTAAACCCTAAACCCTAAACCCTAAACCCTAAACCCTAAACCCTAAACCCTAAACCCTAAACCCTAAACCCTAAACCCTAAACCCTAAACCCTAAACCCTAAACCCTAAACCCTAAACCCTAAACCCTAAACCCTAAACCCTAAACCCTAAACCCTAAACCCTAAACCCTAAACCCTAAACCCTAAACCCTAAACCCTAAACCCTAAACCCTAAACCCTAAACCCTAAACCCTAAACCCTAAACCCTAAACCCTAAACCCTAAAACCCTAAACCCTAAACCCTAAACCCTAAACCCTAAACCCTAAACCCTAAACCCTAAACCCTAAACCCTAAACCCTAAACCCTAAACCCTAAACCCTAAACCCTAAACCCTAAACCCTAAACCCTAAACCCTAAACCCTAAACCCTAAACCCTAAACCCTAAACCCTAAACCCTAAACCCTAAACCCTAAACCCTAAACCCTAAACCCTAAACCCTAAACCCTAAACCCTAAACCCTAAACCCTCAACCCTAAACCCTGAACCCTGAACCCTGAACCCTGAACCCTGAACCCTGAACCCTGAACCCTGAACCCTGAACCCTGAACCCTGAACCCTGAACCCTGAACCCTGAACCCTGAACCCTGAACCCTGAACCCTGAACCCTGAACCCTGAACC
Source organism: Populus davidiana (assembly GCA_030145905.1). Classification (NCBI taxonomy): domain Eukaryota; kingdom Viridiplantae; phylum Streptophyta; class Magnoliopsida; order Malpighiales; family Salicaceae; genus Populus; species Populus davidiana. The sequence goes on from CM057796.1 coordinate 981,905, forward strand.
CTGAACCCTGAACCCTGAACCCTGAACCCTGAACCCTGAACCCTGAACCCTAAACCCTAAACCCTAAACCCTAAACCCTAAACTTTTTGGAATCATATATGTATTAAAAAAAGAAAAAAATCAGTACATAATTACGAGGGGTATACCCCAAGAGAAAAAGAAAGAAAAAAACATAGAGAACCGAAGGCGGCTTAACAGAAGAAAAGGAAAGAAAAAAAAAAAAAAAAAAAAAAAAAAGAGGAAAATAATGCATGGCCATTACGTGAACAGTGGTAATGCAATTAATTCTCCCCACAAAGATACAAAGAGCTACGTGAACTTTTCCTCTCAGGAGTGGTTCATGATTCTATATCAAAAGTTCTGGTGTGCCACCTACGGTTGAGCTAGTGGAGAAGATTGAATGCTCTGAATGCCCCAAATGTCGCTTATATGAGTTGGGATGTTGCTGTGAAACTCCATGGTTGCTAAATATGTTCGAATCAGTTGATAAACCTCCTCTGCAATTGTTGGAGCATCTTTGAACTGGTGGTTGAATATTCTTGTGTTGCGTTCATACCACAATAAATAGACAGTGGTGGATAGCAAGAGACGTGTTATAAGATGTTGAATATCAGTCTTCTTACATCGGTTTGCAACTGCCCAACTAAGAAGATTAAGCCAAGGAAGACATGGCCAATGTAAGAGTGCTTTATCATTGACTATTTGCCATACGGTGCATGAGAAATTGCATTCAAAGAATAAATGCTCATGTGTTTCCGTGTGAATCCCACAGAATATGCATGTTGCATTGTTTATAATGCCTGTTGAGTGTAGACGGTCCATAGTACGCAGCCTACCGAGACTAGCAAGCCAGAGAATGAATGACTGTCGTGGGATGTGGCCTTTAAACCACAGCAGCTGATGTATACTGTTTTCTGGCCTTCTGTCACGAATAGCTTCCCAAGCAGATTTGATGCTAAAGTTCCCAGATGGATGACCCTTCCATAGGCAATGATCTTCAGACCATGGCTTTGGGTGAAAAGGTATGGTGCTCAATCGTGCATGCAGTGTAAGTATGTCTCTTGGGAAGTCCCAGTGTCCGTCCGCTATAATGTCAGAGACTTTGGCATTCCAAGGCAGTCCTGAAGACGTTAAGGTGCGCATAGAAAAATCATCTATAAGCCTTTTCCCCTCTGGAAGCCAATAATCAAACCATAGAGAGGTTGATGAGCCATTGCCAATTGCTGTGATGAACCAACCCCTGCACCATTGACGACTCTGTAGAATCTTCCTCCAAGACCAGGACGAATTGGATGGCATGGTGAGGTACCAGAATGATCTTCCACGTAGAAGATTAGCTTGAATCCATGTTGTCCAAATTGACTCTTTGTCCGTGAGTAGATGCCAGATATGCTTAAGTGTTGCAGCCCGGTTCCATATTTTAAGGTTTTTGATCCCCAAACCTCCCTCTTGCAGTGGATAGCAGATTGCCTTCCATGCCACCTTCGCTCCAGTTGTTGTGAGAGATGATCCGCTCCATAGAAAGGATGCCAGAATCCGTTCAATCTTGTTAATTGTTGCACATGGAAGTATGAAGATGGAGGACCAGTAGACTTGGATTGAGAAGAGCACTGATTTAATAAGCTGAAGCCGTCCAGCATAAGTGAGGGAGGAAGATGTCCATAGCTTAATTCTGGTTGTAATCCTCTCCAACAGTGGGATGCAGTCTTGGTGAGTAAGCCGTGAGGACAAGAGAGGGACTCCAAGATATTTCACAGGAAGCATGGTTTCTTGAATCCCAGTATGCTCAATGATGTTGTTACGCAGCCTTCCATCAATACCTGACAAATATTTCACAGGAAGCATGGTTTCTTGAATCCCAGTATGCTCAATGATGTTGTTACGCAGCCTTCCATCAATACCTGACAAATAAAGTGAACTTTTGGCAAGGTTAATGTTGAGACCTGATATTTCTGAGAATCGGTGTAAACTGTCCGTCATGATCTTAATGGAGTCTAGATCAGCATGGCTAAACAACATGAGATCATCTGCAAAACAAAGATGGGTTAGTTTTGTTGCCTTGCACTGCCAATGGTATTTGTATGCACTGTGGTGAAGTGATTGCCGAATAATTCCACTCAATCCTTCCATTGCCAGCACAAATAGGTAAGGAGACAGGGGATCACCCTGTCTAATACCCCTTGTGCCTTGGAAGAACCCATGCAGCTCGCCATTGATGTTGATGGTATAGTGCACTGTGGTTATGCACTTTGAAATCCAGCTAACCATTGCATGTGGGAGCCCTATGGCATGCAGTCCAGCAATGATATAATCCAGTCTGACCGTGTCAAATGCCTTCTTCAGATCAACTTTTAATGCACATCGTGGTGGCCCCTTAGCATGATGATAGTTGTGCATTAGTTCTTGAGTAAGGAGAATAGCATCGGATATGCTTCTGCCAGGAAGAAAAGCAGATTGGGAGGGTCCAACGACATCGACTAAGGCTGCTTTCAATCTGATTACAAGTAGCTTGGAAATGCATTTATAGAGGACATTGCAGCAGGAAATCGGTCTGAAGTCATTCATGCAGGACGGGTGTTCTTGTTTTGGCACAAGTGCAACCCGAGTTGCATTGACACAGCGCGGCAGAGAATTGTGAGAAAAAAAATACCTGATTGCAGCTATGAAATTAGCCTTAATAATGTCCCAACTTTTCTTATAGAACAGTGCATTGTAACCATCGGGCCCCGGTGCCTTGGTGTCGGGGATTGAGAACAGAGCTGCTCTTATATCATCATCAGTAATGGGCATGAGAGCTGAAGCTTTGGCGTCCTCTGTGATGGTGTTTGGGAAGTAGCCAGTGATGTCATCAGTTAATATGGGATGAGGGCCTGAGAGTAGTTTCTCAAAATATATTGACGCCATCTTCCCTATGTCCTGCTGGTCATGCACAATATTGCCTTCATCGTCCTGCAAGCTATGAATTCGATTTCTGACCTGGCGATGAAGCAGAGATTTGTGAAAGAAAGTTGTATTTCGATCACCAAGTTGTAGCCATTGGACTCGTGACTTCTGTTTGTAAAAAGATTCCTCATCTTTACAAAGGTGCAAATAATGGCCAGCAAGTGATCGTTCATTGGCCTTTGCAGTATGTGACGCTGGGTGTGTGTCAAGATGAAACTGTGCAGCTTCCCAATCTGCTTTGGCTTTGGAAACTCTGTCAGTGATGCTGCTTGTATGCTGGTAGTGAAGCTGTCTCAAGGCAGGTTTCAATCTACGGAGCTTAGTAGTGAATTGGTACATAGGATTACCATTGACAGGAATTTGCCAAGAGGATGAGACAGTTTCAAGAAATTCATTCTAGTCAGCCCAAATATTCAAGAATTTGAAAGGTGAGTGTTGATGATGAGTGATGATGCGTAGACTAATGATCATAGAACTGTGGTCTGAGATGCTGCGGGGTTGAAATGTTGCATGTGTGGCTGGCCAAGTAGAAAAGAGGCTGGGATTGCCAAAGACCCAGTCTAACTTCTTCTGGATGGTGTTGCAGCCCTGCTGGCCGTTGTGCCAAGTAAATTTAAGACCGGTAGAAGGGGCTTGAAGGAGTTCTGTTTGGCTTATGCAAGTAGCAAAGTCATCTTGGTGCCTAGGCCAAGAACTGTCCCCCCCGTTTCTATCATCTGCTGACAAGATGGCATTGAAGTCGCCCATAACAATCCATGGAACATTGGAATTAAGAGAACTCTCCTGTGCTATATAATTCCATAGAGTGTGCCGTTCAGCTGGGGTGTTATGTCCATAAACGAATGTGATTCTAATGGGATGAGATGTGCTGTGGGCAGTGGCTTCACAAGTTAACCATTGGGAGGCAGATTGAAGGCAAGTGAGATTCAGCTTTTGTGCATTCCATCCAACTAGGATTCGGCAGGTTGGGGAGGAGGCTATATTGGAATGGTATTTCCAGTGAGGGGGAGCTAGGTTGGGCTGAAGTGCTGCAAGGTTGGCAGAGTCTATTTTGGTTTCCAGCAAACCAAATATATCAAGCTTGTGTTTTTGTGTCCATGAATGGACGGTTTTTTATTTATAGAGGCCATTGAGACCCCATATGTTCCAGCTTCCAACTATGAACATTTATTGATGAGTAAGAGTCTTGGTTGGGATTAATGGCCCCGAGCCTCTCTTTTTTTCCTACCCCCCTTCTTTTTCCTTACTGTTGTTGGGGAAGGGGAAGGGGAATGGGTAACAGCTTGTGGCACTAAGGCTGGAGATGTGCCAGCCGAGGGTTGAGCAGTAGCAGAAGATGATTCACTAACTGTTCTTAATGAATCCATTTTACTTTCCAAGCAAATAGTTGTATTGAGAACAGTAACATGATGGGAGTCAAGATCATTACAGTCAGTACCTGAGTCATTGCTGGATTCACATGCTTCCATTACTGGGAGTGGTGGTATAGTATCAGTAGTTGACAAGGCATTGGCTTGTGGCTTTGGTGGTGAATGAGCGGCAATATTGTATGCTGTGGCATTTGGTGTCTTGGATATTGGTTGGGATGGGGAAGGTAGTGGTGAGGTGGTGGATGGGGTTATAGCTAGGACATTGGCTGGAACCTGTTGATGTTTGGTGGGGGGGGAGTTTAGTATAGTAGTGGCCGGTGCATCAAACCGTGGTGAGTGTGATTGTGTAGGGGGATTTGTATGGGAATTGGGTGAAGAGGGGACAGTTGGGTTTGGAAGGGATGGGCAAGAGTGGCCAAAGACCTTGCACTTTTCACAATGGGTAGGCTTCCATTCATAATCAACTGTGACTGTGATAGGTTCTGGAGATAGGGGGCAGTCAATTTCGAAGCTGTGGACAAAGGGCATGGCTGCATCTACTTCAACACACAAACGGGCGTATTCCAGCCGAGTGCATGTGTATGTGGATTCATCACAGGAGAGTGGTCTACCCACCATGCTTGCGGCTAAACTTAGGCCCTGCTTGGACCAGAGAGGGAATGGCAAGCCATGTAGCCGAATCCACACTGGTAAAGTGGAGATTTTACTTTTGTCAAAGTGGAAACGTGGATGCCATTGTTGAAGAATAATATTCTTCCCACCAAACATCCAGGGTCCCTTCTCAAGAACCGCATGCATCTCTTCCTCAGTTTTGAAACGAAAAATCATGAAACCATTTGTTGTAGCCATCACTGTTTCAAGGCCGCATGAACGCCAGGCCTTGGTGGCAATGGTGTTCACTGCATGATAAGGCATTTTGAACCCTGGAATGAATCCAATCATGCATCTCATCCACTGATCTTTGTTTTCCAGTAGCATTTCTTCGGATATTTTGAGGCAGTGCCCCACTGGTTGTCTGGGGAGAGAATCCAGTGTAAAGCGAGTGCTGGAGTCCGATACGCGAACTCGATCTGCCCATGAAGTCTGGCCAGCAAAGGCCGTAGGTTTTTTGGTAGGTTTTGTAGGGTTTGTTGGTTTAGCCATGGCTGGTGCTGGTGTGATTAGGGGAGGCAGGGTGGACGTGGGAAGGGGCTGTTTAGAGGATTGGAGGAGGGCCATGGTGGGGGTGGCTGAAGCACTCTTGCTTGTTGACGTTGAAAGTGATGGAGAAGGAGTGGAAAGTATTGGCAGTTTGGAATTCTGGTCGGTCAAAGTGTGGGGAAAACGATATGGCGCAGGAAGATGTTGTGATCGGTGAAGGAATTGAAGAACAGTGATCAGGGCAAAGATCGCAAGTTTTTTCCTTTCAGTCGCCTGTAGCAGCGTGCTCTCACCATTGTTTTTTCCTCCCTAAACCCTCCCTAAACCCTAAACCCTAAACCCTCCCTAAACCCTAAACCCTAAACCCTAAACCCTAAACCCTAAACCCTAAACCCTAAACCCTAAACGAAAAATCATGAAACCATTTGTTGTAGCCATCATTGTTTCAAGGCCGCATGAACGCCAGGCCTTGGTGGCAATGGTGTTCACTGCATGATAAGGCATTTTGAACCCTGGAATGAATCCAATCATGCATCTCATCCACTGATCTTTGTTTTCCAGTAGCATTTCTTCGGATATTTTGAGGCAGTGCCCCACTGGTTGTCTGGGGAGAGAATCCAGTGTAAAGCGAGTGCTGGAGTCCGATACGCGAACTCGATCTGCCCATGAAGTCTGGCCAGCAAAGGCCGTAGGTTTTTTGGTAGGTTTTGTAGGGTTTGTTGGTTTAGCCATGGCTGGTGCTGGTGTGATTAGGGGAGGCAGGGTGAACGTGGGAAGGGGCTGTTTAGAGGATTGGAGGAGGGCCATGGTGGGGGTGGCTGAAGCACTCTTGCTTGTTGACGTTGAAAGTGATGGAGAAGGAGTGGAAAGTATTGGCAGTTTGGAATTCTGGTCGGTCAAAGTGTGGGGAAAACGATATGGGGCAGGAAGATGTTGTGATCGGTGAAGGAATTGAAGAACAGTGATCAGGGCAAAGATCGCAAGTTTTTTCCTTTCAGTCGCCTGTAGCAGCGTGCTCTCACCATTGTTTTTTCCTCCCTAAACCCTCCCTAAACCCTAAACCCTAAACCCTAAACCCTCCCTAAACCCTAAACCCTAAACCCTAAACCCTAAACCCTAAACCCTAAACCCAAACCCCAAACCCCAAACCCCAAACCCCAAACCCCAAACCCCAAACGGCGGCAGCTATCGACGATCCCTCCGGTCAGAATGTAGACAATAGTTCAGTGCACAACATAACCATATCCTGGCTTGATCCAACGGTGGTCGCCGGAGATATGGTTGTTGGAGCACCGCCCCTTTGTATCTTTCCTCTCTAACCTCTCTCTAGCTTCTCTCTCTAGAAAAGCACCCTAAACCCTAAACTTTTTTTGAATAAAAGTTAAGTTGTATAGATCCAAAAAAAGTACATGATACGAGAGGTATACCCCAAGTATTACAAAGGACCTAGAAGGTCAACAAAAAGGAAACAAGCTTGTACATCGAAAGAAAACATACAAGCAACATAAACCGTTCAAACGGTTGGTACAGAAATAATCAAAACTCAAGTAAGATCATCGCTCAACTAGAAGGTAAAAAGGATGGTGCCACACGATGAGTAGTATCCTTTTTCTTTTTCCTCCTAGTAACAAGTGTAAATCCAGTGTCATCACATCCAACAGAATGTGCAGCAGAAGATTCTGGAGGACGTGCTCGAGATGGTGTCATCTTAGGTAAATATGTGGGAGGTACCTGAGATGAAGAACTGGTTTCAGAAGAAGATGGCAAAGTCATTTGCTTACTAGTAGTGCACATAGGCAACTCTAGAGGCGTTGTCCGAACATGGTTGTTTGTGGACAGTGGAGGAGTTATCTGGTTAACATCACCAAGATCAGACGGCTTCAGCTGACTCTCATCTAAGGAATCAGAGGCTGACTCATCTGTATCTGTCTCATCTGAATAATCTGTATCTGTCTCTCCTGAGGAATTTGATTCTTCAGAGGACATCTCATCTGTGTTTGTGGCTAGAGAGGTAATGGCTTTACCTTTACCCTGATGACTAGTAGAGGCATCACCGTTAAGCTGCTTATCATCTGTGTTAGAGGCATGTGAGGCATTACCTTTAACCTGATGACTAGGAGAGGCATCACTGTTACCCTGCTTATCAGCTGAAGGCTGACATGAGTGACCAAAAACATGGCATTTTTCACATCTCTTCGGCTTCCATTCATAGTTCACATGAACTTCTCTGATAGTATTGGAGAACTCAAGTTCAAATTTGTGGACAAATGGTAGAGATGCATCTACCTCCACACACAACCGCGCGTAGTCTAGGCCCTTACATCCAAGTGTCAACTCATCACAAGAGAGTGGTTGGCCCACCATACTGGCTACCTCACTTAAACCCTCCTTTGTCCATAAAGGAAAAGGTAGATCATATATTTGAATCCATACTGGAAGTTTGGTGATCTTGTTCATGTCGAAGACAAACCCAGAATGCCATTTCTGAAGAATAATAGCTTTCCCACCAAACATCCAAGGACCATTTTCAATGACCTTTTGTAGCTCATCTTCTGTTTTGAAACGAAACATTGTAAATCCATTGGTCAAGGATGTCACATCCTCAAGGCCAAACCTCTTCCATATCCTGTGAGCAATTGAATTCATAGCAGAATAAGGAAGCTTAAAACCAGGAAAAAAACCGACTAGGCAACGATGCCACACCGTAGAAGACTTCTCCCATAGTCCCCTAGTCATTTTGAGACGAGAGCCAACCGGCTTACGAGGGATGGGGTCAAGAGTGCATCGAGTATTAGAGTCGGTAACTCTAATCTTATCGGCCCAAAAACCCGAGGGGGGAGTGGGTCGGGTAGAGGTTGGGGAGGCTGTGTTTTGGGTGTTTTGGTGTTGGTTTGTGGGATGTTTAGTAGTTGAGGGGGTGGTGTTGGCTTTGGGTGTTTGGGTTTTCGGAATGGAAGCCATGGCAGATTCTGGCATAGCTTCAACAAACACTTAATCCACAAACATTCAATCAAACGCAAATCCCAACAGTTCAAACGTAGACACAGATGTTATGTATAACATATTCAACAATCAGCATGTTTCAACGGTTCGATCTCCACAGATATCAATTTTACTGAAACTGACCTAAGATTGACGACCTTCAGTTGAACATGTAGAAATCGTTGCTGGAGGCTTTATTTCTAATCTCCACCGTTCCAAATGAGTATCCCAACCAGACGCATCACATATCCAAAACTCAGCTTGATCCAACGGTGGAAAAAGGAGAAATATGCCGGCGGCTGTGACTGTTCCGGGAAGGATTTTTCCCGAAATCTTCAAAAGGCTAGCTTTCCCAGGCTGAAACAAATATGGACAATCCCTCTGGTCCGTATGTAGGCAATATAGATGTTAATAACATACCAGAAAATAGGCTTGATCCAACGGTAGAACAAGGAGAAATCGGCCGGCGACTCTGACAGCTCTTGGGGGGTTTCCAGAAAATTTCAAAAACTTTCAAATGGTCAGATTTCTTACACGGCGGCAGCTATCGACGATCCCTCCGGTCAGAATGTAGACAATAGTTCAGTGCACAACATAACCAAATCCTGGCTTGATCCAACGGTGGTCGCCGGAGATATGGCTGTCGGAGCACCGCCCCTTTGTATCTTTCCTCTCTAACCTCTCTCTAGCTTCTCTCTCTAGAAAAGCACCCTAAACCCTAAACCCTAAACCCTAAACCCTAAACCCTAAAACCCTAAAACCCTGTACCCTAAACTTTTTTTTTGGAGAAAATTAAGATATATAAATAGCCAAAACTATGTACAAAAGGGTTCAAGGGGCATACCCCAGCAAAGAAAACCAATTAAAATGAAATAACAAAGAAAAGAAAACAAGGGAAAAACATTCTGAACACGGTTAAAGACAAGGCATAACAATTTGCATGGTTTTTCACGTAAACAGTAGCCGGGGCTCTAACTGAACAGTAACCGGGAGATATGTTTTCCATCACCAAAGCAAACTTCATCTTCAATGTTGCTGATGTAGTTGCAGACTCAGAGGGGAACGAAAGTGCTCATCCAATGATCAAGTTGCAGGGAGGTTCCATGTGCATTTGAAATTTGAGGGGATCTTGTTTTGATCCTGTTCCAGCAGGCATGTTCGCACATACTGAAATATTTCATCTCCAAGAGTATGCACTGACTTGTAGACTTTGTGGAATACTCTGTTGTTTCGCTCATACCATATGAAATATACGGTAGTAGAGAGAATTAAGTTGGCCAGGTTGTGAGCAAAAGTCTTGGTGTTCTTGAAAGTTGCAGCAGCCCACTGTAAAAGGTTTTGCCAGTGTAGGGGTGGCCAAGTTATACTGGTTCGCCTTGCAACATCACTCCAAACCGAAGATGTGTAGGGGCACTAAAAGAAAAGGTGTTGATGTGTCTCTACCTGTACGCCACAGAGGATGCATGTTGCTGCATGGATTACCCCGAAAGTTAACAGCCTGTCCATTGTATGAAGGCGATTCATAGATGCAATCCACAGAATGAAGGCAAGGCAAGGGATGTGTCCTAGAAACCAAATAAGGTGGTGGATAGTGTTGGCAGGCCTTGTATCTCTTATGAGTTCCCATGCTGAGTTGATGCTGAATTTGCCAAAAGGGTGGCCTTTCCATATGTAATGGTCGGATAGGTGGGCCTGCGGGAAGAAAGTAATTAAATTCCATAATGGCAGAAGATTAGTGTGTCCCTCTGGGAATGCCCAATTGCCTTCTGATATGATGTCGGCCACCTTTGCATTCCAAGGCAGATGGGTAGATGATAGCAATCTAAAGGGGAGGAGATCGCAGATACGTCTGCCATTTGGTAACCAGTAGTCCAGCCAGAGGAAAGTATGAAGACCATTGCCAATAAAAGGGACAAAATATCCTTTACTCCAAAATCTGCTAAGAAGAAGCTTTCGCCATGACCACGTGGAGGATGATGGGGTATTATAGACAACGACCCCAAAAAAGAGTAGAATGAATCCAGGCCACCCAAACCGAGGCCTTTTCTGTTAGGAGCCGCCAGGTAAGTTTTAGAATAGCCGCCTTATTCCAGTCCTTTATTCTCTTTATCCCTAAACTGCCTTCAGTCTTTGGGTAACATATAGAGGCCCATGCAACTTTAGCACCTGTAGGGGTGAGAGACGTGCCCTTCCAAAGAAAAGTAGCAAAGATTCCTTCAATTCTTCAGATTATGGAGGCGGGCAGAATGAAAAGACTAGACCAGTAGACTTGAATAGAGAAAATAGTTGATTTTATAAGTTCTAACCGGCCTGCATATGTTAGCGAAGCAGATGTCCACAAGTTAATCCTTGATATGATTCTTTCAACTAATGGGGTGCAATGTTGATGAGTAAGTCTTGAACTGATGAGGGGGACTCCCAGGTATTTTACTGGCAAAACTCCTGTTTGAAATTGAAGGCAGTTTGTGATGGCCACCCTCGTGCTGTCATCTATACCCGAGAGGAAGACAGAACTTTTCCTGCGATTGATGATCAGTCCTGAGATGCTGGAAAAAGAGTCTAGGGCTCCTCAAATTAATTCCACAGAGGCCAAGTCTGCATGGCAGAAGACCATAAGGTCATCGGCAAAAGCTAGGTGAGTGATGGAATTTTGTTTGCATCTCTATTGGTATTTGAAACTTTGATTTTGAGCAGCAAGCCGAAGCATACCTCCCAAGCCTTCCATAGCAATCACAAAAAGATAGGGAGAAAGGGGGTCACCCTGCCTGAGGCCTCGGCTGGATTGGAAGAAACCATGTAGAGAACCATTAATTCCTACAGAGAAGTAGGCTGAGGTGATGCAGGTGCTTATCCATTTGATCATGCGTTCTGGAAGTCCAATACAATGCTGACCCTTAATAATGAATTGCCAGCTTATTGTATCAAAAGCCTTCTTTAGATCAATCTTTAGAGCACATCTAGCCGGGCCTATATTAAGGTGATGGTTGTGCAGCAATTCCTGAGTGAGGAGGATATTGTCTGATATTTGTCTGCCGGGAATAAATGCAGACTGAGAAGGGCTAATGACATCAGGAAGAATAATCTTGAGCCTAGAAACCAATATTTTTGAGATGCACTTGTACAAGACGTTGCAACAGGATATTGGTCTGAAATCATCCATACAAGCAGGGTTTTATATCTTTGGCACTAAGGATAGTCTTGTGGCATTGATGCACCGGGGCATAATTGAGTACTCAAAGACGAACTGCACTGCTCTCATAAAATCTGGCCCTATAATACTCCAGCTTTTCTTGTAGAACAAAGATGTGAAGCCATCAGGGCCGGGCGCTTTATCATCAGGAATGGAGAAAAGGTTGTTCTTATCTCTTCATTTGTGATGGGTTGTTCAAGTCCTGAATGTTGGGCAGGGGATATGGAAGTAGAGTACAGCCTAGAGATATCCTCATCTAGTTGAGGAGCTGTGAGGAGGTTTTGATAGTACCTAACAGCCAAATTGCCCAGGTCCTGTTGGTCATGGAGAATGTTACCTGTTTCATCCGCTAGTGCATGGATCCTGTTTCTAGATTGTCGATGGATCAGAGACCGGTGAAAGAATTTTGTATTTCTATCCCCCAAGTTCAGCCATTGAATTCTTGAGCGTTGCCTATAGAATGCTTCTTCGTCATTGCAGAGCTGGGCATAGAGTTTGGCTTTATCCCTTTCGGCAGCAATGAGGTCAGTGTTAGTGGGGGATGAATCCAGCATTATTTGAGCCGAGGTCCATGCTGCTTTTGCATCCGTCACCCTTCTAGAGATATGATTTGAATTGTGTCTGTGCATGGTCTTGAGGGCAATCTTGAGATTCTGCAATTTAGATGTAAAACTGTATATGGGGTTACCAGAGGGTGGTGTCTGCCAAATTGTTTTAACAATATCCAGGAAATCCTCCCTATCAGCCCACAAGTTTAGGAACTTAAAAGGAGAGGCAGGAGGTCGGTATGAGTGATGCTGGAAATCGAAGACCATGGCACTGTGGTCAGAATGAGTCCTTGGGAGGACCTGATAATAAGCTAGCGGCCATGTGAGTAGGAAGGAGTGATTTGCAAAAGTCCAATCAAGTTTCTTCATTATAGAATTCCCTCCCAGCTGGCCATTATGCCAGGTAAATTTTAGCCCGGTGTAAGGAATAGGAATTAACTCAGTATTTCGAATGCAAGTCCCAAAGTCATTCTGGTGCCCATACCAGTTTTGGTCACCCCCTGCCCTGTCTGAGGACGTGAGAGTGGCATTGAAGTCTCCCAATATTAACCATGGAGTAGAGGAGAGAATAGGAGCTTGTTGTGTGATGTAATTCCAGAGAGAGTTTCTACCAGCGGGGGTGTTTAACCCATATACAAAGGTAATTTTGAACACTTCCTTTGTAGTAAGGGAAAACACGTTGCAAGTCACCCACTGGTCAGAAAATTGAAGGCAGGAGAGATTAAACAGAGAAATATCGCACCCAACCAGTATTCTGCATGTTGGTGAAGCACTGGCGTTGGATAGAAATTTCCAAGCAGGAAGATTAATGCTTGCAGTAACAGTAGGCAAGTTTGTTGGAGTAATCTTTGTCTCTAACAAGCCAATAATACCCAACGTAGAAGTAAGAGTCCAATTTCTAATAGCAAATTGTTTTTGAGGGCTGTTTAGTCCCCAGGTGTTCCAACATCCTATTTTATTCATAATAAAATAAAAGGAAAAAAAATAATAGAAAAAAAACACAGGGCTAGAGGCCACTGGCCTTACGCAACTTTTTCCCCTTTTTTTTCCTAACTTGAACAAAAGTTGTACCTTTCGGGGATGATGTATCATGTGATGATTCTATGATGGCCGGCAATGTATTACTGCTACTGGTAAGGGATGCCATTTTATTCTCCATGCAATGAGAGAATCCAGTAAGCAGAATCTGACTGTCTTCCATGTGTAATGGATCATGGGTGGACTCTTGGTCTGAACCACATTCATCATGCCATGTTGTTGCGAGAATAGGATTGGCATAAGGAATTATGTGCAATAGTGTGGTGTCTTCATAAGGATGGGCAATGTCCCCCTTACTTGTTGAAGCTGGTGAGGGCAGGCGAGGCACATTATCGTTAGAAGAAAGGATTTTGAGTGCATGGTCATTACTTACTGGAGACATAACAATATTCTCTCGCGGGAGGAGAGTATCAGTAACAACTTGAGGAGCCATATTCTCACGAGGGTTGTGGACAGCTACTGGAGTGTTCTCACAAGGGGTGTTGACAGCTACTGGAGGGATTGGAATGTGTGGAGTAGGCTCACAAAATTCCTTCCCTTTTGAAGTTGTAGCCAAGGATGGCATAGGAGGACATACATGGCCAAAGAGGCAGCACTTTTCACACCGTGGAGGCTTCCATTCATACTCTACCCGTATTGGAATGGGTTCCACAGAGAGGGGTGTTTCAATTTCAAATTGATGGATGAGGGGGAGGCTGGCATCAATCTCAATACACACTCTTGCATAGTCCAATCGAGTGCAATTAAAAGTTTGTTCATCACAAGATAAGGGACGTCCTGCCATACTGGCAATGAGGCTGAGGCCGGCCGTGGACCAGAGGGGAAATGGCAGACCATGCATACGTATCCAAACTAGAAGTTTGGTTATTTTGTTCTTATCAAAGACAAAGTGAGGGTGCCATTGTTGTAAGATGATGGTTTTTCCCCCAAACATCCAAGGACCCTTTTCCAAAACGCCCTGCATGGCAGCTTTAGTTTGGAATCTGAAAATCATGAAACCACCCGTAGTGGTCATAACACTTTCGAGCCCCTGATTCTTCCAAGCTCTAGTAGCAATCAAATTGACAGTGTGGTAATTCATTGAAAACCCCGGACAGAAGCCAACCATGCACCTTGTCCATTTTTCTTTTGAATCTGTCAAAAGCTCTTCAGGTATATTGAGACGGGTTCCAGGAGCTTGCCTAGGAATGGGGTCCAAAGAGAATCTTGTGGTGGTGTCCGTTACTCGAACTCTCTCCGCCCAAGAGCCTGAGGACAGGTGAGGGTTGGTTTTTGTGTGGGTAAGAGGGTGGTGATGCTTTTGTTTGGATGGTATGGGAGGGTTAGGAGCATGTTTTTTCAGGTTAGGGTTCTGTGATGTTAGGTTTGGTTTGTTTGTTGGGAGGGCTTTGGGATGTGTTTGAGGGATGGTGTTTGTGGCAGAAGGGTTGCTAGTGGTGGCCATGGTTGGAGGCAAGGTGCAGGCAAGAGAAACAAGGAAAAGTCCCTAAACTCTAAACCCTAAACCCTCACCCCTCAACCCTAAACCTAAAACCCTAAACCCTAAACTTTTTTTTTTGGAAAATTTAAGATGTATATAAATAAAAATATTCTCTACATGATTACGAGGGGCATACCCCAAGAGAAATTAACTTGAAAGGTTGATCATAAATTAAAACATTGATTGTTTTCTAGCTTCTAGGTACTGTATAAAATAAAATAATGTAATGATAAAAAATATGCATGGCCACTGTGTGAACAGTGGCAATGTAATTAAATATCTCCCAAGCGTATTACCATGCACATCCTTTACGTGAAGTACGCAGAAGCGCTTTATCAACAGCGAGTGCAATTTGTCATTGATCTAGTTCCCAGAATTCCTTCCATAACGGAGCATCCATCAACCGCTGGTTCGTTCCTCCATGATTCCCCATATACTGCAGATGAAGGTAGGGATTCTGACATTTAACTCCATAGTTGTGATTTGGGTTCAAACCTGTTGAAAAACTTCCTCGGCTATGATTGCGGTAGATTGGTATTGGTTGTTGAAGATTCGCTGGTTGCGTTCTTGCCAAATCTGATATATTATGGCTGATAGCAGGAGACGTGCTATTAGATGCTGAATATCAGTCTTCTTGCAGTACACTACTAAAAAATATGGTAATTAGCAACGGACTATTCCGTTGCAACTACAACTGAAATCCGTTGCTAAAACAATTTAGCAACGGAATCAGCAACGGCACAAATCGGATGCAGATTTGTCGTTGCTGATTTGTTTGCAACGGATAAATCCGTTGCTGATTTCGCAGCAACGGAAAATCCGTTGCTTATAAAAAGCAACGGATAATCCGTTGCAAAACTAGCAACGGATTATCCGTTGCTAGTTTGACGAATCAGCAACGGAGAATCCGTTGCTGATTCATGCATCAGCAACGGACTCTCCGTTGCTGATGCACGCTGATGCCTGCATCAGCAACGGATAATCCGTTGCTGATGCAGGCATCAGTTGCAATCACCAACGGAGACTCCGTTGGTGATTGTATTATTATCTTTTTATTAAATTAATTTTTATTTATTTATTAAAATGATTTTTAATTTAATTATTAAAATGATTTTTAATTTATTTATTTATTTATGGGTAGTTTACAAATTGTAGAATATATATAACCAACATAAATTAATATTCACAATAATTAATAAAAAATAGAATAAAAATAATATTCATATTATAAAAATTTAGTTAAACTTGCATTAATACAATTAAGTTCAAATACAAAAAAAACAATAAAAGATACAATCATGGTTCTGGTTGCGAAGACGAACCATGATATTGTTGATCAGGATATAAAGGTCGAGGTGTAGGTCGATAAATTGGTTGAGATGTGGGACCCATAGGTGTCATTATCTGAGGAGCCATATGTTGCGGTATTGATGGAGTCAAAGGTGGTGGCATACCTTGATCAATATTTGATGTCCCGCCATGATATCCAAGATTGTTCACAAGATATTCTTGCATGGAATCCATCTGACGTTTCATTGCAAAAATCAAATCATCTTTTTTCTTTATCTCCTCTTGCAATGCTCGATATGATGAACTAGGATATGATGACTCCACCGAGTAGGAATGTGATGAAGAGCTTGGACTAACTATAGATTTTGGCATACGAGGTGCACCATATACCCTACCCTTTGTAACTCCTCCTGAAGCCGCACACCAAGCTGCTCCATCAAATGAAGGATGATTTTCCCGATCAGTTCCATACTTTGAAATCATCTCCATTTTATAATTTTCCTACAAATAAAATACATGCAACAATAAATTAATTTGAATGTTAAATAATACTTGAGTTATATTAAGAAATAATCAAATAAAAATACATACAACCACTTTTTTTGACTTGTTATCGACGAAGCTACCAGACTGCTTGGTACTTTGATGCAAAGCTGAAAAGACATCATCCCATGGAGGTTCTTTTCCACCAGCTTCCTCTTGCTTTCAAGATTAATAAATATTATAAAAGATAAATTTATAAATTTTAATTCATTATCTTAAGCATAAAAAAAAATATCCTTACCATGTTAGCTCGATATGATGCAAATGACACCGTTCCTCCAGAATGAGTGCTTATTTTGCCATCTGTTTGGGATAATCGATTCCTCCTAGCAGATTCAGACCTCCTTTGAAATTCAGGGGTGGACCAAACATCTTTGATCATTTGATTCCAATCATCATTGTTTATCCAGGTAGGACCTTTATCAAGGCAATCTATAATATTTGTTGTGTTTTCTTTTGCCATGGCATTCTTGCGAGCTCGTGTCAATTGTTGATTCAAAGCTATCCTAGCCTTATCTTCCCAAATATTACGAACAATCGACTCATCTTCCTCAGAAAAGGAATATTTTTTCTACCAAATAATATATATACCAAGTAAAAAGAGTGCACAAAATTTCAAATTATATAAATAATTAATCATATTGTGTTATCTTGTTCAGAATTTGCAAGAAAATATAATAACTAAAGAAATTAAATGATATTAAAGAGTAAACAAGAAATAAGAACAAATTATAATACAAATCAGTCATAGCTATTCAGTTGATAATTTTCATAATGCTACATTAAAGTGATCAAAATTAAAAAGAATATTATGGCAATTAGTGTTGGTTCTTACCTTAAACTCTCTAAAAAGTTCATCCCTGCACATGAAATCTACTTTTTCCCAAGAGTGCCATGCTCCCTTAAAATTGGACCTCAAAATATCTCCAATTGCACGTCCACATGATGCATTATTGAACCTGAAAATACATAATAACAAACTTATATTAAACAAATAATTATACAATAATAAGTAATTTTTTTCATACCTGAAAATATAACCTTAATCAGTTAGTTATTAAAAAGTTGAACTTACTCTGTTGTTCCATACAAACAAAGCTCTTTTTTTCTTGTTATTGGATCCATTGGCGTGTCAAAACCCTTCCTTTTCACAATTTGATCATAATTGTATGGAGAAGATGTTGAACCGTGATATGATGGAACACCATCTTCATCCTCATCACATACACCTCTCACATTACTACCGTCTCCCTCATCTGCATCTCTAATATTCACATCATCATCATCACCATCAACTCTCCCATGACTCCCATATAAATTATGTCCTCCATAAACAGGTTGGTTATCTCGAGAGAAACCTCCTTGAGTTTGAAGCAAATCCTGAAAACGAAATCCCTCACAATATTGATATGCATCAACCCTCCCATAATCATGTTGAGAAGGATGTGTACTCCCCAAATGAGGTATATAATACTCATTTGTGTTCTGATACACAGGTTGATGAACTGTGGATGCTTTGTTATTATGCCTTGATGTAGTTTGAAATGATTTGGATGAAGTGGACTTGTCACTCCTTGATGTGGACCTGTCAGGAAAAACAATTGACGTCTGTGCTTTAATATACAGCAATACATTCATTAATTGAAAAGATTGCTTTAATTTACAGCAATACATTCATTAATTGAAAAGATTACAATAGGCATGCCCAGTAGACAAATTAAGCATAATCTAATTAAGCAACCATCAAAAAATGGAGCAAAATAGACTTACCAAAGCCCCAATAATCAATGGCCGAAGGTGGAGATTTCCTTGTTGCAACCCAATCAGACTTAACCAACTCTATTGATTTATATTGTGATCCATTAAACCATTCATATTGCTGGAAAAATAAAAAACATAAACAGTATGTTAAACCCATCCAGCTTTATCAATTGCTAGTCTTTAAAACAAATCTAAGTTAAACTATGAAAAACAGAAAGCATATCCAAGTTAAAGTACCGTTTAGTTTTCATATTTTCATGGCAATTGTCTTCTCATAACAATTTTTTTTCTTCTAAGATCTAACCTAAAAACAGAACACTTGAGACTCATAACATGATCCATGGTTTCTTCTGTTCAGACTTGAAACGACAGCAAAGATGGCTGAAATTAAAGGCTTTTATAATATCATTATATTTTGCATTAATTTGTCGTAATCTAATTATACAATATTATTATATTTCATTCTAATTAAAAACTATCATTTATAATAATAAAAAAATCTATATTCTTTACAGTTTTTTTGTCTTAATGTAAAGAAGTTTACGTTATCTGTGATGAAATAGTTTGTTTCTTTCCATTAAAGTAAAACAGTCACTTCAGAATCCAAACCATTTCTTGTCCTAATTATTTTTTTAATTTTTTGCTTTATCGATAAATCAGTAGATTGTGCCTACATTAAGCCACTAATTAGGATACAAACAGAATCCAACTAAAAGTAGCAAATGGAAGACAAAAAACAGAACATTTAAACATCAGTACTTAAATATGCATATTTAAATTTTGATACAAGAGAATCAATACACACCACTTAATCAATGCATAGGTATGTAGACTCAGTCAAATGAAATAAACCTAAGGTATCTAACAGGAACCTGAAACACAGAAATCAGTATCCTGATTATGAATCTGCTTAACTTCAGAAATTATCATGTGAATTTGGTTTGATATTATGATAGAAGAACATCATCAACAATCAATCTTTATATCTTAACCCAGCTTCGTTTTCAAAACAAAAGGCATCAGATCAGCAGCAGATAAGATCAAACAACATAATGAAGAACTACACTAATGCACTAGTATTGACAGAGATTATGGTAATGTTATAATATTTTTTCGCGCGTATTCATAGAATTCATTCTCCTCTCATGGTTTAAGAACACAAATTACTAAATGAACAAAAACAAACACTACTCATGGTTGTATCTTGATGTCAGAATACCATGCCCAATCAACTGCTATCAAATTCAATAATACAGTACCTGTAAGACCTAAATTCTAATCTGAAACCCTTCATAACTTTAACTATTTCGAGTGTTATCAAGCTACTTTGACTGGAAAAGTTAGTTGCTCTAAAAAATTATGTTGTGACCCGAGAGACAATGGGAGCAAAGGTGATAAAAGCCTTGTTTTGTTTAAAGACAATTATATGCCTAAGGAGATGAGAAAATGTGGAGATATAACATTGGATTTTACAAAACAGGAGTTTGAACAGAAAAAATCATCCCACTTACACGATGATATGAAGGTATCTCATGGGGGAAAACAACTATCTACTGGCAAAAAGAAACCAAAGGGAAGCAAAAATGATTATAGCTCAACTGCTGGGACATTCAAATATTTATGAACCGTAACCCTAAAAATTAAATTGGGGGTTTTGATAATTTTTCAATTACACATGCTTAATTACGTTATAGATCATGGTAAAAACATTTCATAAACACCTATATTATTGAATTAATAGCCTAAAACCATTATTCAAAGCATTGAAAAAAAAAATGTTACCTGTGTTCTTGAGTTACAGGTGACCGAGATCGTTCGACATGACAGAAAAAAAACCTGAGATTGAGAAAGTTGGGTGAAAAATTTTTAGTTCAAGTTAAATTGCAACAAACAAAACAAAAACAAAAACCATTAATTACTTACCTGAACTATTGAAGAAAACCGTGAAACACCCAACCCGTTTACAATGAGATACCTTAAACCAGCATGTTCGATGGTGATAATGATGGGTCTGGTTCGATTTTGTTCAGATGAAGGAGAAGAATTAGGGATCCTGAAGACGCGAAGAAGATGAAATGTTTGGGAAAAAGGAAAATCAAATCGATGAAAAGAGGGTGATTTTTCTACACTTATGGATCGATGTTCTTAGGGACGAAGGAGATCGACTGAAAGAGTGGAAGAGTGGAAGATCATTAATTTTCACCTGTTGGTTTTGTTCATTTGGTCTCGATCTGTTTGCATCTCGGTGTGGGGGGAGAAGTTGGTGCGGATCGATTTACCAAAGCCAGCAAAGAATAAACGGTTGAGATTTTATCCTTGGAAATGTTATCAACGGTCTTCGTAAATTTGGTTTTATATTAAAATTTAATTAATTATTTTTTACTTAGCAACGGAAAATCCGTTGCTAAATTCAACGTAAATTTTGCAACGGATTTTCCGTTGCTAAAATCCGTTGCTGATATTAAAAAACTAATATATGTGTAATCCGTTGCAAATCTGATACTGAATTTAGCAACGGAATTTTCCGTTGCTAAATTCCGTTGCTAATTGCCCCTCTTTCTAGTAGTGGTAGTTTATTGAACCCCATTGGAGAAGATTCGACCAAGTGTTGCACGACCAGTATATGTTTGCTCTTGCATTAACAGTTTGCCAAATAGTGTAAGAAGTTGGGCACTCAAAAAACAAATGGTTATGTGTCTCTGTGTGAAGTCCACATAATATGCATGTTGTGTTCCTTATTATCCCTGCTGAGAGTAAACGATCCATTGTGCGTAGCCGACCAATACCAGCTAACCAAAGGATAAAAGATTGTCGGGGAATATGGCCTTTGAACCATAACAACTGATGTATGTTGTTGTGTGGCCTTTTTTCCCGAAGAAGATCCCAGGCTGATGCAATACTGAATTTCCCTGATGGGTGGCCGTTCCAAACCCACTGGTCTTCGTGATGGGTTGGGTGGAATGGGATGGAGTTCCAGTTTGCTTGCAACGTTGGTATATCCATGGGAAAGTCCCAGTGCCCTTCAGTGATGATGTGTGAGACTCGGGCATTCCATGGCAACCCTGTAGCAGTAAGGGTTCGCAAAGAATGAATGTCAATGAGCCTCTGCCCCGTAGGCAGCCAGTAATCATACCATAAAAATGTTGATAATCCATTGCCTATATGGACTGTGAACTTCCCTCTACACCATTCTCGGCTCTGCAATATCTTCCTCCAAGACCATGAAGGGTTGGATGGTATAGGTACCTGCCAGAATGGTTGTCCACGTAAAAGATTTGATTGAATCCATGATGTCCATACAGAGTCATTATCTATTAGAAGATGCCAAATATGCTTTAGTGTTGCAGCTTGGTTTCAGATTTTAAGTCGTTTGACACCTAATCCTCCTTCTTGCTTCGGGTAACATATTGCATTCCATGCAACCTTCGCTCCTGCTGGAGTTAGAGAAGTGCCTCGCCATAATAAAGCTGCAAGAATGCTTTCTATCTTTTTGATTGTTGCACATGGGAGAATGAATATCGATAACCAATACACTTGAATTGAAAATAATACTGATTTGATGAGTTCCAATCTGCCAGCATACGTGAGAGATGAAGATGTCCACAACTTGATTCTAGTTGTGATTCTCTCTACCAAAGGAATGCAATCCGTATGAGTGAGTCTTGATGATATGAGAGGAACTCCAAGATACCTCACTGGTAATGTTGTTTCCTGTATTCCAATCTGCTCAACAATGGAGTTGCGCAATCTGTCGGCAATACCTGAAAGGTAAAGGGAGCTTTTTGCAAAATTTATATGTAGACCCGAGAGGGTTGAGAATCTGTCTAAGCTAGATTTCAACACTCTTATTGAATCAAGATCCGCATGGCAGAACAACATGAGATCATCTGCAAAACAAAGGTGAGTTATGTTTGTTTGCTTGCAACGCCAATGATATTGGAAATTGCTGTGTTGAATGGATTGTCGAAGAATGCCTCCCAAGCCTTCCATGGCTAATACAAATAGGTAAGGGGAAAGAGGATCCCCCTACCGAATGCCTCTTGTAGCCTTAAAAAAACCATGCAATTCCCCATTGATGTTGATAGTGTAGTGAACATTGGTAATGCATGTTGTTATCCATCTGATGAGGTCAGGAGGGAGAGATATGGCATGCATTCCTGCAATGATGTAATCTAAGTTGACCGTATCAAAGGCCTTCTTCAAGTCAATTTTTAAAGCACACCGTGGTGGTCCTGTTTTGTGATGATAATTGTGCATGAGTTCTTGTGTTAGAAGAATGGCATCTGAGATGTTGCGACCAAGAAGAAAAGCAGACTGTGAGGGACTTATCACATCAGCCAGAGCTGCCTTTAACTTGATCACAAGTAATTTTGCTATGCATTTGTAGATGACATTGCAGCAGGAGATGGGCCTGAAGTCATTCAAGCTTGTTGGATGTTCCTGTTTTGGCACGAGAGCTACTCTAGTAGCATTTACACATCGGGGCAGACTATTATGAGAGAAGAAGTACCTGATGGCAGCAATGAAATCAACTTTAATGATGTCCCAGCTTTTTTTGAAGAAGCATGCATTATATCCATCTGGCCCTGATGCTTTATTATATGGGATGGAGAATAGGGCTTCTTTAATATCATCATTTATGATGGGGGCCATGGCTGCAACTTTTGAGGCGTCTGTGATGGTGGTAGGGTAGATGGTATGTATGTCTTCGTGCATTGAGGATGGAGGGGCACAGAGTAGGCGCTCAAAGTACGTTGAGGCCATTTTCCTTATCTCCTGTTGATCATACATAATATTACCTGCATCATCTTGCAAACTGTGAATTCGGTTTCTAACCTGGCGGTGCAACAATGATTTGTGGAAAAAAGAGGTATTTCTGTCGCCAAGATGCAGCCATTGGATTCTGGATTTTTGCTTGAAATATGATTCCTCATCTTTACATAGTTGCATGTATAGAGAAGCACGATTCCTCTCAGTTGCTTTGGCTTCATCTGATGTCGGATGGTTGTCAAGAATAAATTGTGATGCATCCCATGCTACTTTGGCTTGAGCTACTCTGCTTGTGATGTTACTGGTGTGCTGATGGTGAAGCTCCCTTAAAGCAGCCTTCAAGCGACGCAGCTTAGAGATGAATTGGAACATTGGATTTCCATTGATAGGCTGGTTCCAAGATGAGGTTACAATAGAAAGGAAAACACTATGATCCGCCCAGATGTTCAAAAATTTGAATGAAGAGTGCGGATACTGATTGTTGCTGTGAAAACTGAGAATCATTGCACTATGGTCTGAAATGCTGCGTGGCTGAAAAGTAGCACATGTGGCAGGCCAAGTAGAGAACATAATTGGATTGCCAAAAACCCAGTCGAGCTTTTTTTTAATAATGTTGCTGCCATGTTGGCCATTATGCCAAGAGTATTTGATACCTGTATATGGGACTTGTAGAAGTTCAGAGTGGTTAATGCATGTATTGAAATCATTTTGATAGTAAGGCCAGTGTATATCCCCACCGGACCTGTCACTTGCTTGCATGATTGCATTGAAATCTCCCATCACAATCCATGGGGTGCAAGCATTAAGAGCACTCTCCTGTATAATGTAATTCCAGAGCACTTGTCTTTCAGCCGGTGTGTTATGTCCATATACAAAGCTGATGCGGATTAGGGATGGTAGACCTGGTTGGGTGGCTTCACAGGTTAGCCATTGTGAGGATGAATGTATATAGGTGAGGTGTAGTTTATGAGGGTTCCAGCCAACAAGGATTCGGCAAGTTGGGGAGGATGCAATGTTTGAGAAGTATTGCCAATGAGAGGGGGCAAGACTTGTTTCAATTGTTGCTAAGTTAGCAGCTTCTATCTTAGTTTCCAAGAGACCAATTATATCAAGGCTGTGTTTTTGTGTCCATTGATGGATGGTTTTTTGTTTTAGGAGGCCATTGAGACCCCAAATGTTCCAGCTTCCAACTATGAACATTATTCAAGGATAGGGGACAGGTAGGATCAACGGCCTTTGGCCTCCTTTTTCTTCTTTCCACCCTTCTTTTTCCTCACTGTTTGTGGGGAGGGAGATGGGGAGTTAAGTACATCAGGGGGGTCTGATATTGGAGAGGTTGCAACAGAAGTCTCTATAGCAGCAGAAGAGGTTTCAGTAATAGTTCTTAGAGAATCCATTTTACTTTCTAGACAAGTACTGGGATTTAGAAATTGAATGTGGTGAATCTCAAGTTCAGGATAGTCAGTACCTAAATTATGACTAGAGTCACAAGCCTCCCTTACTGGGAGGGCATCTGTTGCTGGCTGGGGGATAGTCAATGGTGGATGTTGTGGTAGTGGGGAATGCTCTGCTAGGTTGACATTTGTGGAAATTGGTAACGGGGAGGCAGAGTGTTTGGTGTCCTGGTTGTTGGTATTAGAGTGGTTTTGTTTGGTGGAAGGATTTGAGGGGGATGGCAGAGATGTGATTTGTATAGGGGGTGGAGATGTGGTGGACGGTGGCTTGCAGTGGTGTCCAAAAACCTTGCATTGCTCACAACGCGTTGGTTTCCATTCGTAGTCCACTGTGACTGTGATAGGTTCTGCTGAAAGAGGGCAATCAATATCAAAGTTATGAACAAAAGGCAAAGCTGTATCTATTTCAACACATAGACGTGCATATTCCAATCTAGTGCAATTATAAGTGAGCTCATCACACGATAATGGCCTGCCAACCATACTTGCTGCTAAACTCAGTCCCTGCTTGGACCACAAAGGAAAGGGGAGACCATGAAGCCGAATCCACACTGGAAGGGTGGAGATTTTGCTTTTGTCAAAGTTGTATCGTGGGTGCCATTGTTGAAGAATAATATGCTTACCACCAAACATCCATGGCCCTTTTTCAATAACAACATGCATCTCTTCTTCAGTCTTAAATCGAAAGATCATGAAACCATTACCTGTAGTCATAACATTCTCAAGGCCACACTGTCGTCATACCCTAGAAGCAATGGCGTTAACTGCATGATATGGCATCTTGAACCCTGGAAAAAAACCAATCATACACCTTGTCCATTGTTCAGTGTTTTCCATTAACATCTGTTCTGTAATCTTGAGACACTGCCCCACTAGTTGTCTTGGAATAGGATCTAAAGTGAAGCGTGTACTGGAGTCAGAAACTCTAACACGATCTGCCCATGAGGTTTGGCCAGCTTGGACCGTAACCTTATTATGGTTTTTTTGTGGTTTCAAACCTGGTTTGGTAGGCGGCTGAGTTAGTGTAGGTGGGATAGGAGTAGTGGAAGGAATGGTTGGTGGCATAACTTGAGACATGGTGGCTGTGTAGGTTTTGTTGGCAGGATTTGAGGAGGCTGGTGACAAAGAAGATGGTGATTGTATGTGGGATTTTTAGTCGATGAAAGTGTAGTGCATTAGTAAAGGAACAAGGGAAGAACGTGATTGGAGAAGCCTAAAGCTATCGGTAATCAGAAAAGATGGTTTGGCCGGTGGTGGACAGTTTCTTCTTCCAATCGCCTGCAGCAGCTTGCTCTCCCCATTTTTTTTCCCTAAACCCTCCCTAAACCCTAAACCCTAAACCCTATCTCGAAAGAAGAGATCTCTTCCTCCCCGGGATGGTCGGGTGCGATTACCCGACGGCGTCATTCAAATCACTGCCCTATCGGCTACAACTGCTGATGGGGGGATTAGAGGCCTGTCATGGTGGTGAGGGGAGGCGAAGACCGTGAAAGCAAGAGTTTTCCCGGGGCTCCTCCGGTGGCCGGGTGCGATGACCCGACACGTCATTCAATTCTCTTCCGTATCAACTTGGCTCCCGTTGGGGGGGGTTGGAGGCCTACTATTACAGGGTTAAAATCATCAGGGGACACGCTGACGAAACAATGCCGGTTTAGACACGGGGCAGTGTTGGAATCAGCAGAGTCGGCAGCCGGTGCTAACGATAAGAAGACGATCAGATACCGTCCTAGTCTCAACCATAAACGATGTCGACCAGGGATTGGCGGATGTTGCTTCTAGGACTCCGCCAGCACCTTATGAGAAATCAAAGTTTTTGGGTTCTAGGGGGCGTATGGTCGCAAGGCTGAAACTTAAAGGAATTGACGGAAGGGCACCACCAGGAGTGGAGCCTGCGGCTTAATTTGACTCAACACGGGGAAACTTACCAGGTCCAGACATAATAAGGATTGACAAACTAAGAGCTCTTTTTTTTTTTTGATCAAATGTAAGAAGTATATTAGATCAAAAAGAGCAAGATGAGCTTACAATACAAGCTGGAAACCAGTAGAGTTCAGAATATATACATACAAGCAAATAGGGAGTAAACTCCCCACAGACACAAAAACTAAAAATCAGCGGAATACAAGCTGAAAACCAGAAAAGGCCACAGACTCCCTTGAATGAAGAAATTAATAACAAAACAACTCAGCACATTAGCTGACCATTTCCTGAAATCAGCACAACCAATGCCCAAGCTAACCATCTGAAAAACAACCCGAAAGCAACCAACGAAGCCAACAACACAAACATTCAGCAGCAAAGAAGACGTGAACGCTACTAAGCCATGAAAAGAACAACCGGCATTTGCATGCAGGAACCAGTGGACAGCTGCTCAACTCCATGCAGAACCAATGCATGGACATGAAGACCTTGAACCAATGAAATCCCACAGCTACTTCATCATCCATAAGTCTTTCCATGCAGGGACGTTAGAAACGTGGCTCAATAGCACTCTCCTAGGAAGCGTCCAGGACAAAAATAAAACAGAACACAATCAGTCCCATGCAAACGCCCATGCACATCCAAAATCCAGCCATTGAATACCGAAACATTCTTAGCCACAAACTTCTTCAACCCCATGCAGACGAGCAAGAAGAGGTTTTCAAAACCCGGGTGGCTATATTTAAGGAAGACATATTTTTGTGTAGCCAGAGCCAGTGCCTTGCCTTTCTCCATAGAGAAGACGACCAGTCACAATTGAAGAAGATATGAGCATGAGACTCTTTAACATTTTGACAAAGAGGCATATAGGATCAGGGGAGAGAAAATGAAGACGATCTCTCATTCTTAGCTTGCCCAAAATTGCCAGCCATAAGGAGAAGCTATGTCTTGGAAGAGACCATTGCTCCCATACAACATTTGCCCAATGGACAAGATCAGCTTTATGTCTGAAAAAATCATATGCATTGGCTGTAAAGGAACATTAATCAGATTGCCAGCTTGAGAGTAGCTGTTGCACTGGAGCAACCCCTCCACAAAGGCTAATCAATTTATTACGTATCGAGAAGATAGACTTCCACATAGGAGAGTTTGTTTTCTTGGTATCCAAGGACCAGATGGAGGAATGCATAATGTAGTAGTGGCTTACCCATCTAATCCAGAGGGAATCTGTCTTAGAGTGAATATTCCAGAGATGCTTGGCAAATAAACTTTCATTTCTAGCTTTGATGTCATGAACCCCCAGACCCCCTTCATCTTTTGGCAAACACACTTGCTTCCCAGCAACAAGCGCCAATTTACTAAGCATATCCCTAGTCCATAGAAAATTCCTGCACATACTGGTAATCCTGCTGATAACAACAGTTGGGATAGGGAAGATACTAATCCAAAACTGCATCATGCCATGCAGGACTGATTTGATTAACTGCAGCCAACCAGCATAGGAGAGATACTTTCCCATCCAATTCTGTATAGCAGATTCTAACTAGTGAATGAGGGGTGAGAATTGGCTGGCGAGAAGCCTGTGAGGGCTCAGAGGGACGTACTTAAAGGGAAAGCTTCCTTCGGAGAACTGGGAGAGGCTTAGGATTGCCTGCTTCATATCCTCCGATACACCAGCGAAGAAAATAGAGGATTTGGATGCATTAATTACAAGCCCTGAAGACTCCTCAAAAACTCGAAGTTGTTGGAGGATAATGTTAACGGAGGCCATGTCACAACGGCAAAGCAGGAGAATATCATCAGCAAAACCAAGATGACTGATTCCCAAAGCTTGACATTTGGGATGAAAATTGAAATCTGAATGCTGGGTGGTGCTTTTTAGGAGTCTAGAGAAGTACTCCATGCAAATAATGAAGAGATAGGGAGACAATGGATCTCCTTGTCTAACACCACACTTGCCTTGGAAGAACCCGAAAAGATTACCATTAATGCAAACAGAGAAAGAGGCAGTCTCCACACATTTCATAACCAAATGAACAAACCTAGCAGGGAACCCCAGAAGAAGAAGCAGGTCGCGTAGAAAAGACCACTGAACAGTATCAAATGCTTTCCTGAAGTCAATCTTGATGGTGCATCGGGGTGGCACACGTTTCCTCCCATAACTTCTTAGCAGCTCTTGCATGAGATTAATATTGTCAGCCATTAGCCGCCCACCAAGAAAAGCATTTTGAGAAGGGCTGATGATCTCATTTAATACATGAGATAATCTCTCTGCAAGAAACTTTGTAAGTAACATTGCAGCATGAGATAGGTCTGTAATCTGAAGCAGTGTTGGCATTAGCTGATTTTGGGACAAGGGCTATGGTAGAGTGATTAATCTGCTTGAGAATCTCCCCGGAAGCAAAGAAATCTTTAACAGCAGAACACAAGTCTTCTCCCACTATGCTCCAAGATTTTTTAAAGAATGCAGAGGTGTATCCATCTGGCCCCGGAGCTTTATTATCATCCATACTGAAGAGAACTCGTTTGATGTCATCAGCCGATACTGGGGCAAGGAGAAATTCGTGGGAAATAGCATTAATGCAGTTCCCCCTTTGAACAACATCAACCCGCGAAGGAATAGTATTCTTTGTAGTCCCTAGCAGGTCTTTATAGTAAGCAACAAACACTTGACCCACCTCTTCAGCCGAAGAAGTTAGTATGCCATCACTTCGAACAATTGCTGAAATGTGGTGCCTTTTATGCCGTTGACTCATCAAAGAGTGGAAGAATCTGGTTCCCTTGTCACAGTCTTTGAAAAAAGAACATTTAAGCTTTTGTCCAAAGAACATCTTCTCAGCTGATTTGAGGTTTACAAGAATCAACCTTTGCTGTTTTTCTAGAGCAAGAAGATCACCATTGTCCATGTCATTCTGAAGGAGTAGTTGAGTATCATCTAGCTCTTTCACTGCTCTTGCGACTCTTTTCGAAATGTGACTGAAATGAAGATTGTTCAAAGTTTTCAGCCTGCCTTTGAAGTGCTTGAGCTTATTGCATAGAATATACATGTGAGACCCGTAGATATCCAAGGACCAATGTTGGGAGATGGTTTCCAAGAACTGTGGATGAGCAGCCCACATGTTAAAGAATTTGAAGTTCCTTTTTCCACAAAGTTCACGGGAACCCAATTGCATGGTAGAAGGTGAGTGGTATGAGAAGGCTCCCGGGTTTCCAAAGTGTACATGAGTCATTTGCTGTAAATTGAACCATTGGTTGTTTTCCATAACTCTATCTACCTTTATCCAGATATTACCATTTGTCCATGTAAAATGGGAGCCCGTAGAGTTCAAGTCAGCTATCCCAAGATCAGAACAACAATTCCTGAAGTCAGTGGTTTCATAGGTGGAAACTAGCTCCCCGTTGTGCTTGTCTTCTTGAGAGAGAATAGAGTTGAAGTCACCAAGAAGCAACCATGGAGCATCCGGACCCCATCTTCTCAAATCCTCCCACAGATCTCTCCTGGCAATAATGGTATTAAAACCATATATAAAGGTAGCTGTAAAACAGAATTG
>CM057796.1:2819384-2989842 GCA_030145905.1 Populus davidiana
ATACTGTTGGTGGGTTTGATATGGATTTGTCCAATGGAGATCCTATATCCTGTATACCTATCGGGGTCATTGATGACAAGCAACGTAAAGCTGCACAACAGTGGGAGAACACGATTACTGGTGTTGATCAAAGGTTTAATAGCTTCACTGAATTCCGCGAAGCTTTGCACAAGTACTCAATTGCACATGGGTTTGCTTACAGATATAAGAAAAATGACAGTCACCGTGTTTCTGTCAAATGTAAAACCCAAGGTTGTCCATGGAGGATATATGCATCAAGGTTGTCAACCACACAATTAATTTGCATTAAAAAAATGAACCCAAATCATACATGTGAAGGAGCTGCTGTGAAAGCTGGGTATCGTTCGACAAGGGGTTGGGTGGGAAGTATCATAAAGGAGAAATTGAAAGTTTCCCCAAACTACAAGCCAAAGGATATTGCAGATGACATCAAACGAGAGTATGGAATTCAACTGAATTATTCTCAGGCATGGCGTGCAAAAGAGATTGCCAGGGAGCAGCTTCAAGGCTCCTATAAAGAGGCATATAATCAGTTACCTTTCTTTTGTGAGAAGATAAAGGAGACTAATCCGGGCAGTATAGCTACATTCTCCACAAAAGATGACTCAAGCTTTCATCGTCTCTTTGTGTCATTTCATGCATCAATATCTGGTTTTGATCAAGGTTGTCGTCCTCTCATTTTCCTTGACAGCATTCCTTTAAACTCAAAATACCAAGGGACACTGTTGGCTGCTACAGCTGCAGATGCAGACGATGGTATTTTTCCTATAGCATTTGCTGTAGTTGATGCTGAAACAGAGGACAACTGGCTTTGGTTTTTATTGGAACTGAAGTCTGCAGTCTCTGCATCTCGCCAGATCACATTTGTGGCAGATTTTCAAAATGGTTTGAAGAAATCATTAGCTGAGATATTTGATAAATGCTACCACAGCTATTGCTTACGCCGTCTTGCAGAGAAACTAAATAAAGACTTGAAAGGTCAGTTTTCTCATGAAGCAAGACGTTTCATGGTTAATGATTTTTATGCTGCTGCTTATGCACCCAGACTTGAGGGATTCCAGCGCTCTGTAGAAAATATAAAAGGTATATCCCCTGAAGCTTACAATTGGGTTGTACAAAGCGAGCCTGAGCACTGGGCAAATGCATTCTTTGGAGGGGCAAGGTATGATCATATGACATCAAACTTTGGACAACAGTTCTACAATTGGATATCAGAGGCACATGAGTTGCCAATAACACAAATGGTCGATGCATTAAGAGGTAAGATGATGGAAGCAATTTATACTCGCCGGGTGGAATCAAATCAATGGAAAACTAAGTTAACCCCATCAAAGGAGGAAAAATTAGAAAAGGAAATGTCAATTGCAAGGTCACTTCAAGTGTTACTCTCCCATGGAAGCACATTTGAAGTTCGCGGGGAATCTGTAGATGTTGTTGATATTGATCATTGGGACTGTAGCTGCAAGGGATGGCAACTAACTGGTTTGCCCTGCTGCCATGCTGTTGCAGTCTTTGAATGCATTGGCCGAAGTCCATATGATTATTGCTCCAGATACTTCACAACCGAGAGTTACTGCTTATCATATGCTGAGTCGATTCAACCTGTTCCAAATGTTGACCGACCAGTGCAGGGTGAACTAACTGAGGCGGGAGTTATTGTAACCCCTCCACCAACTAAGCGTCCACCTGGCCGGCCAAAGACAAAGCAGGCTGAATCTGCTGATATTATAAAGCGTCAGCTTCAGTGTAGTAAATGCAAGGGCCTTGGCCACAATAAGAAGACATGCAAAGAATCTTAGCATACATAGATTGTAGGTAAAGTAGTTGTTTCCTTTTCGTAAGTATCCCACACTAACCTTTTCGACAATTTTAATTGGCAATCTGTTCAAATGTTTTTGTATGCACCGATTGTTGAAAAGCATCATATTTTGCTTGGATGCTTGTGATGTGATGTCTCGTGTGTACGTGTGAATAAAAGTCATCATGTGCCATGTCATTATAGTGCTATGTTGTGTCTTTATTGTCATGCATCAGTGTGTTTTGTTGGGATAAATCATTCACGTATTGTTTCATGCTTTTATTATCCATTAATAGGAGAATGGTGGTTATATAGATTCTTGTAACTAAACTAGTGCTTGCCTAAACCACTTCAAATAGCCCTCATGAGCAGAAACTATAGAAGTTATAGTTTGCTGTCCCGGGGCTCTGAGGTGCGAATATGATAGGAATATCTCTGTGGACCTTTTGTACAAGAGCATACATTATAGTAAACAGCAAAGCACTAAAATAAGATGACCTCTTGTATTCTTGCTACAAGAGTGAAGTGCGAATATGATAGGAATATCTCTGGGGACCATTTGTACAAGAGCATACATTTTAGTAAACAGCGCATGTATTGTGGGTGTTTTGAAGACATACATTATAGTAAACAGCACATGTATTTTGGGTGTTTTTGTATTGTTTTGATGAGCTAATATTAAAAATAAATTTAATATATATATATATATATATATATTATTCTCATGTATTATAATGACACACACCACCTTTAATCTTTGGAAGTGTGTCTAACATCTTTTGTGTTTTTACTTGTGGATGAAGTGAAGGCTGATGTCGACCTTTTTGCTTCAACACTTGTTTCTTGCCTGTGTACTTAAATACTTATTGGCAGGTGCTGTTGTTATATTGATCAACTAGCCGCGGAAGTCCTTCCTTAATTGTTTTTCTTTTGTGTTTGAAAATCACATAAATCAGTAGTAATTAAACTCCATCGCTTCACAGGGGAAAATAATAAAAATAGTAGGGAGAAATTTAGATAGATTTTGGTTATTGTCACAGTAATCAGTAGAGACAGAAATTAATGTGGTTAATGAGATAGATATAAAATATAAATCTATTTTTTGGATAATTTTGGAGTATATTTATATTTTTAAAACAGGTGGTATATAGGGACTTGTGTTCAAAGATAATATTTATTATTTTTTATTTTTAAAATATTATTGTAAAAGATTCTTGTTTCTAAAAATATTCAATTAATACATATAATAATAAAAATAGTTATTATCATAATTTTAAAATTTATTTTAAAAAAATATTAATAAAAAGAATCTTGTTTTTTGATTATTTTTTATAACAAGTCAATGGGGTTGACCAGTATTTTATCCCAATCAATTCAGGTTTTTGACTAGGTTATTTTTGCTAAATTATTTTATTATTTTTTTAAACCCGAAACTTTAATATAATAAAGTAAAAAAATAATAT
Source organism: Populus davidiana (assembly GCA_030145905.1). NCBI lineage: Eukaryota > Viridiplantae > Streptophyta > Magnoliopsida > Malpighiales > Salicaceae > Populus > Populus davidiana. Next base: position 2,822,667 of record CM057796.1, read on the forward strand.
CAAATTATTATTTTTAAAATATGTTACCTTGATAATAATATATATTAAAGATAAAATATATTTTATTATTCCTTTACTCACTAATGAAACAAGATATAAAGATAATAATCATTTTATCAATGCACTACTACCAAAATATTTTATATTTTTATCTTTTCTTGTCTTGTTTTCTTTCTCTATTTTCTACATCTCTTCAATTTCAAATCAATAACCAATATAATATCATGCTATAAAATTAATACAGAATTAAGACAAAGCTTTGAAGACCAGGATCTGCAGATGCCCCAATAAAATAACGTGGCATCATCTCATCTGTTAAAGCCAAGTTATGCACCATCCCTGCAGCAATAGCAAGCAGCCACACGAATCCGTTTCATTCGATGAAAATTCGAAGGGCTATTCCTACTACACAATGATAGTGTGGTATCTTGCCGCCGCAACCACTTTCAAAACTTTGCTTATCAAAAATCAATATACAATCAAGGCAAAATGGACACGAAAAATGAAAGCTGAAGAGCCCATTACCTATGCAGAATCAGAAATCTAAATGGTGAGACTTTGTAAATTTTTAGTTAAATTGATGAAGAGAGAGTGATGAGGATTAGCACAATATCAAGTTTAATCATGTCAAAGATAGAGATTTCAAATGAGCTAATAATGAGAGTTAGGGCAAAGAACTTAAAAAAAGAATTGAATAAACTTGTTCTAAAGATATCAAGCAAGTTGAATTTAGAGGAGTTTAAGAGGCCTAAGTAGTATGAAGAACAACTTCTAATTTATCCAATCCAAGTCCAAGAAGAGCCCAATTTATGTGGATTAAAAGATAGTCAAATATGATTTTCTAAGTTAGGAAGGATTAATTAATGATTTTTCTACTTTAGAAAAGAAACTAAATTGACAGGTATAAAAGAGAGAGACTATCTTCATTAATTGTCAATGCAAAATAAGAAAACCAAGCACAATAAAGCAAGAAGACTTCAGAATTAATTCTATGTTCAGAAATCTCTAAGTCTAATTGGAACTTCTTAGGGATGACAAATTTTATTCTAGCATATTTAGAATATTAATTTTGAATTTTTATTATTTTTATTATTTTCTTCTTAGTCGTTGGTTTATTATTATTTATTCGGGTTAATTGTAAGTGGGCCTCATATAAATCCATAAAAGAAAGTTTCATTAGAGTTTATTTTAGTCTAGAGTAAGTATAAATAAAGTCATAATCAAACGTATGGGGGGCTATGAAATTGATATTAATAAAAAAATTTTGGTTGCACCTTGTTATGTGTGTTGGTGAGATATTCTCCCTTCATTGGTTTTCTAAGAAACTGAAAAGGATTTATCGAAGAACAACTGATTTCGTGGCATCATTCTTATAATTCTTGTTTGCGAATCAATATTTGTTGGGTGAGGGTTTTCATTTGCAATTGTGTTGATGCCTATATACGAATTATCTTTGTGTCACACTCCTATCAAACCTGATTTACTTGGCTTTTCGAGAATTAGTGTCTTTGTATGTGAGTTGCTTGACTGCGTGTTAAAGAGATTCATATCAGAGAGGGTTGTAATGTAGAAGGATCTACGAAATTATAAGGTGCTCTAGTGGTATTCTATTAATTATTTTTTAGTTATATTTTTTTAAAAATAGTTATAAGAGAACAAAATACATAATCAATAAAAAAATAATAAATCATACTTTTATGATTTCTCTCTTATAAATTCTCTTTTTAAAGTTATATTCATGGAATAATTAATAGGATGTTATTTAGTTATTCCCTAAGCACCGTAAAATTTCTCGAGAAATTTGAACAAGTGTAAACAAAAAACAAATCTGAATTTCAACATGATAACTTACTCTATATTTTTACATATGTATAACTTAGTACTTTGGTTGGTTTTATTAACAATTTAATTGTTTTTTTTTGTGGTACTTCCTTATTTCTAGTCAAAATTTTAATTTTATCTTTTACAAATAAAAAATAATTGAGAATTTAAAGGGGTATTTTGGACATTTTATAAAAATTTTAACAATCAAATTTCGATTAAGAGAATAATATATGATTTTCAAACCAAAAAGACTAACTTGCAAAATCATACAACTAGGGATTAAATAAATAATAACATTACCAGAATTCACATTCATCATTTTTAAAAAGAAAAAAAAAATAAGAATCACCTTATTTAGTAACTAGATCATCTATTTTTTACTTATTTATAGTAAGTGTTTTATGATGATATATGTAATTATTGGATCGAGATTTATGGTTCTGCAAACATTTTTGAATTGTAGTAAGCGTTTTTACAGGCAACTAAGAGAAAAATCTCTATTATCACCTCTTCACTAAAATTGAATTGACTTTCTGTTGTTTTTCTACAAAATTAAAAAGAGAAAAAAATAGATTTTTTTTAAAACAAAATATACTGTTAAATTAAATAATAATAAATAAATAAATAAAATAAATCACCCTCCTATGTTTCTTGAAGCTTTTAAAGAAAAAGCATCATTACTTGCTTGAAGATGAATAATTCACCTTCATGCCTCATGATACAATTTAAGAAAATATTACATAAAAAAAAATTCAGATTTTATCATAATTATGTCTACTATACAGTCTTACTTTATTAAGCATAACTATAAATTCTACAGTTAGCTCGAACTGAATTTTTTTTTTTTTTTATATATATATATATATATATATATATAGGATTAAAATTTCTATTGAAATTTTCTTATTCAACATTTTCTTGGATCGTATCATTAAGCTTGCATTGGTAAAATTTATGTATGACGCAATCTAAGAGTAGGTTCTAGCCATTGTGTACATCAAGGAGTAAGTTATTACTTGTTCTCAAAGAGTTTCTTGCATTGTCTGTGATCGTTTTTGAAAGGTCGATATGAGGCTTACAAGGAGTGTGAAGATAGAGGTCCTGAATATTATCATATCAGCATACCTGTAACAGTTCGACTATACAACTCGATCGATGTTAAAAGTTCCCAACATATCCTCTTTATTTAAAGGTAATTTTTTTTTATTACCAAAACTTCGGCAAAGTTTCATTTGCATTTAGAACATCCCAAGTTATCGACTACTATCAATTTACTCAATCAACACATCACAAGGTCCCATAATTCTAGACCTTATATCAAACCTCATAATTTCATACCTCATACATTCCACACAATATATGTATCCTATGAGTAACATCATATCATAAAATTTAAAAGAAAAGGAATACTATCATACAAAGAAAGCATTTACAACATAATAAGTGTTTTTAAATATTTGAAAAGGGTTAATTACAAGATAACTAAAATACTACATACTAAGCTGAACTTTTATAAATACATCAAGTTTTATACAAAAGTATACTATATAAACGTGTTAATTCTCTTTTGTTTAAGTTAAGTATTTACATAAGCTTCCCAAAGTAAAGTCCTAAACACATGATCTCCCTAGATATTTGATGGACCTGTTACATAAATAAACATACCATTATGTTGATAAAGAATATATATATGCTCATGTAATGAATACGAATGAAGCATAAATTTTCTATCGGATCCATAAGAATTCTAACACATAGCTTATATTTTGCTTGTAAATATTTTAAACCCAATTAACACTCATATGTATATTGTTAATTTGAATACTCTTATTTACTTGCATGAACTGGGTGACTTGCAAAGTCTAATCTTGAAATCCTATCATAGATGCCATTAGTCGAAGCTAACCTTGTAATTCATATCCTGGCAACCCTATCACGAATGCCATTAGTCGAAGCTAACCGAAACTAACCTTGTAAATCATCTCCCGGCAATCCTATCACGGATTCCATTAGCCGAAGCTAATCTTGTAATTCATATCCTGGCAAGCCTATCATGAATGCCATTAGCCAAAGCTATTCTTGTAAATCATCTTCGGCAACCTTATCACGAATGCCATTAGCCAAAGCTAACCTTGTAAATCATCTCCCAACAATCCTATCACAGATGCCATTAGCCGAAGCTAATCTTGCAATTCATATCCCGACAATCTTATCACGAATGCCACTAGCCAAAGCTAATCTTGTAAATCATCTCCGACAATCTTATCATGAATTGCATTAACCGAAGCTAATCTTGTAAATCACTAGAGTTTATTTACATTGAACACAACATTTATTGTAATTGCATTCACTAGAAGAATTTTAAACTGTATAAGTGCAAATAGAAGGAAAATCACGTACCTACTTCGCTTGTCTCGTGACCTCCCCTAATAGAAGATCCAATCCTGGTTGCTCCTCCTGAATCGTAAGGAAATTTTTTGTTATGATTCTTTCAAGTCGATATTATAGAGAATCCATATTCATCCATTACTCATATGTTACTTTCTATGCATGTTCATTTCCTCATAATAACATACATACATATATCATGTATATTTTCAGAGTTAGTATCTCAATGTGCAAGCGTTCGTATGACTCAATTCTTTTATATTCTTATATATAGTATTCACGTGAAAGTCTACTGTTACTGTCCAATTTTCAACTATTATTGTCCAACCGTTACTGTCTAACTTTGAACTGTTACTGCCCAATTTTCAACTGTTACTATTCAACCGTTACTGTCTAACTTTGAACTGTTACTGCCCAATTTTCAACTGTTACTATTCAACCGTTACTGTCTAACTTTGAACTGTTACTATCCAATTTTTGACTGTTATTGTCCAACTTTGAATTGTTACTGTCTAATTTTCAACCGTTACTGTCCAAACACTCATCAGATTTTAACTATATCTAAAGTTCTAAAACTCTATTTTAAGTGAGATTGATCTCATTAGAAAGCTAAGATACGAGGCTATAAGTTCTCTGAAGGGAGAAGAACCTAGTTTTGCCTCCAAGATAGTCAAAATTGCTCATTAACTAATTAGTCCTACTGCCCTACAAACTCTTGGTAATCATTTTCTCTCAAGTGTTTATCCCATCTATAAACTCTTAATATTGGATGGGTTCTTGAAATTTTAGTGTTTCTCTCTTGATTTCTTAAGAATGGGTATAAAACTCCCTATTTTCTTTCTTTAGGGTTCCTACAAATATTTGGTAAGGAGAGAGTATTTATACTCTATATTTTCCTTTATTTGCATTTAGGCCCCCCCTTTTCCTTTGAGTGTATTATTCTCTTCAATTAAATCCAACCCTCAACAGTACCGAGTTTATTATAATGTCCCGAACTATTTTGCTCGAAAATTTATATTGAAAAATTCATGAATTCCTGTTTTTATTTAACCATATGCATGAATTTCTTTATTTTTATTTATTTATTTTTCCCGGGGTTTACAATACCACCCACTACCAGGTAAAAAATCATGCGAGAGTTGAATAGTTTCACGAGTTTTACCTAGGCTAAAACCATTGGGGTACCATTACTTTTCCAACTCACCTAAAGTTGATATTGTGTGCATCCAAGTTGTAGTAGGTAATATGTGAAGGCACAAATCCATATCCAATAATACATGATAACATGAATAAAAATGCATATAAAAGCTGTAAAAAGTGATAATCAAACGACATAACAAACATCATGATAATTAACAAATAAAAGGCAAAGCTTAGTTCAATATTTTCCTAGAGGAATTGTTATTTTGTCGCAACCCAACTTCATGATGACCTTATAAAAAAATAAAAAGGAAACCTGACATCTTGTTCTTAGAGGGAAAATATTTTGTTTAAAGAGTTGTTATCTAGTATTATAGTCATTAGAAACCCTAACTAGTCAATAAAAAATTTATGGTATGTGAATGATTACACTAAAAGGAATATATTATCACCCTTAAAATGTCATACTTGAGATAAGCATCATTGCTGGTTTTGTCTTAAATTGCTAAGGGTTTGTTGTGTTATGCTATTGGTGGTTTGCCTATGATATTTTTTACTCTAACGTCATTGAATATTCAACTAAAAATACTTTTAACTCTAATGTTGGTAAGTATTACATGAAGAAAATATATGATATTCCTGACGTTGACGCTAATTAATATTAGGGTACAAAGTTATTTCTAGTTCTAGCGCAAATATTCTAAACTCTAGTGTTAGTGAATACCGAGAGTATTTATAATTTTGGCATTTATGAATACAAATATTCATGATTTTAGCATCAACGAATATTAAGATGATATTCACACAAACCACTAATGATAAATCTCCTAAATCTTTATTTAGGAGAGAAGGATTGTTATGACTAAAGTGCTAACTCTCTATTCTGTGACTTACGTAATTTTTTCATTTAACATACATCTGCAAAAAAAGAAATAAAAAAAGAGGTATAACTTACTATTTATAGAGAAATTTGGAAAAAACCCTAAAAATTAGAAAAATATCAATTTGCCCCTTGCATAATATCCATCTATTAATTTAGGACAATTTTAAAAATCAACTCAATCAAGTCCTCACTTGATTTTTCTAGGTTTAGAAATATAATATTTGTATTAATTAAATCATCCTAATTTAATTTTTGACTAATGGTTTTTAATGTGTGTGACCTATTATGTTTCTAATAAATTGGCCCAAATATAAATTCTAATTCTAATTAAATAGAATGAAATAAATTAATTTATTATCAATTCAACAATTGATTAATTCATATTTGAAAATCATGTGCATCCTTTAACAATATGTCATGATCCCCCATTTTATATTACAAAAGTCATTAGTAGTTTGACTTAACGTTTCAGTGACCAGTTTCTCAGTGTAATTAATATTCTTTCATCAATAATTTTCCGGTTCAACATTAAAGCATGAAGTATATCTTCCATGTTAAATCATGTTCGTTATCTACATAACAATCATTTATCATTTGAATAAGATTTGAAACTCTTTTCAAATCTCATTTCACCTTAACCAAAGATTTCTCAGTCAATACTATTTGTGAATAGATGAAAAAAAAAATTTCTAATTCACTTGGGTGATAATTTCTATCTTAATCACTCAGGTAATTTCATTAGTTCATGTTATACCCAACCTCTACCTCTTCGTTACCTCGATTAAAATAAAATATAACATGATCAAAACATAATATTTTCTATATAAGATAATTTAGTGATCTTAAGTCTAAAGATCACTTACAAAACTGTCATGTGAACATTTTCATAGATATAAGTGATCTCTCCATATGGAATTGTTATGTAGGCCAGTTCAATGTAGATGTCTTATGGCAAACATCTATATTATACCTTAATTTATGAGATCAACTGCTTCATTTCATAAAGAAATTAACATAATATATACAAGTCCTTACAACTCAAATAAAATGTTCAGTATTGAATAGAAAAAAAAATTAAAATAATGCTTTGATATAATGAAAATTTCATAATTATAACAAATTAATAATTTTATTTGAAAAATATTTGTCTTATTAATTCTATCTTAACTCTAGATTTATAAATCAAATATTAGATTTGTTAATCTAATATAAATAAATTAAATTTTTATTAATAATAAATATATATTTATATAAATATAATAATATCAATTAGTTAGAGTGCATATTAAACTAACACTAACATCTTCCTTTCTCTAATTTCATCTGAAAAACGCGTGCAGATGTCGCTGGTCTTGGTTGTCATTTAGCAACGTGAATAATGCAGAGCATATCCAGAAGCTCGTTATCAACAATTTACCTTATTTGAAATATGAAAATCCTTTCACATGTATTAATTAGCTCGCTGCATTCATCTCCTCGCACAAACAACTTGCTTGCAGGATATTGTTTCACGTGGTTCAAATACGCCAGTGAAAAACATTATAGCAACCCACGATTATTATTATTATTATTTTTGGTTTTTTTTAGTCCTTTTATAAGAACTCATTTCTCGTTATCATAGGGATGGATTTGTCTGTTGTGCACAGTAAAAATAACTTTATTAACTTAGAGTAAAAAAAATTAATGTTTTTGTTTTTTTTAATTTTTTATACACAGTAAAAATTTAATTAACCCTAAAAATAAAGTCTCTTTCACTATTAATAGTGAAAGGTATTTTGATATTTTTATAATAATTTATTTTTTTATAATATTCACACATTGGACATTGGAGTAGGGGTTTTATTGAAATTTTAAATTTTAATGCATAGTAAAATTATTTAACTGCCATCGAATTTATTTATTTTTAATTTCCTTATATGGGTTTTTTTGTCTTTCAATCTTTGTTTTTTGTATTATAATTAGGAGGACTAAATGGCACTTTGCTCTTTTAGTTAATATAAAATATTAATTAAAAAAACAAGTTTTTAGCACTTGCAAATGTAAATGAGAGTGAACGTTGCGCCTTTTGGGCAGCATGTGCTGCAGCATCCTATAGTCAAACAGTTTTTCAAGGTAGCATTGGAAGTGTGTTGGCATCCTCTACGCGGTGATGCGTCGTGTTCGTATGGTGAAATAAATTGTTATTTATTTTATTTTAAATATTTTTGCTTTACATTTTAAACCCTTGTTATTTTTTTATTTGAAATTTTTTTTAATTAATTTTTTTTCTTTTTATGTGGTTAATCCGACCTTACGATTAGGATAATAGGCTTTGAAGGTTAACATTGGTTTACTTTGGTTTTTCTAGGTCATTTTATAAAATTGATATATTTTCAATTTTGTCCTTTATCATTTGATTTTTTTAATTGGTTTTTATGTTTATCACAATCCTGGGTCGATTCAAAAAAAAAATCTTTGTTTTTTTTTTAAATTATTTTTGTAGTTTCATCGCCAAACTTTTTTTTTATTGAGAAATGATTTTTTTGTTGTTTTTTGGGTTTACCTGTTATGTGATCGACCTCAACCTCATTCCCACAGTCATATGTTTCGACGGTTAACAAAGGTTAACTTTGATCTTTCTAGGTTTTATTTTAAAATGTTTTTTTTTAGTTTTATTCTTTAACATTTAATTTTTTAAGAATTGATTTTAGTGTTTTTTTTTTTCACTTTCTTTTCTATGGGTCTATCCTAATCCTATGTCCATGGTTGTAGGGTTATCAAGTTGACCCAAATTTTTTTTCATTACTTTTTTAAGAAAATATTTTTGATTTCACCATTTAATATTGGGTTGTTTGATAATTGAGTTTTATGGTTTTATGCAGCTCGCTTCCATTAATGATTTTTTTTTTTTTACTTTTTATTAGCATGAATAATTATTTGATTGAACAAAAAATCTATCTTGAAAAGCAAAGATATTAGATATAATTGAGTACATAATTTGTATTGCGAAATCAAAATTTTAATCTTTGTTATTTTTTAATCAAATATTAATTTATCTAATTAAATATTTGTAAATATTTTAATTTATAATTGAGAATTCTTTATATCCAAAAATACATTGTAAAAGCCTAAATATATTTTTATTGAAAAAAAAATTCAATCCATAACAAAACACACACGAGTCACATTGCTAATGCAACATAATATTTACTCCATCAGGAATGGGAATTGAAAGGATGAAGAGAACAAATTTCAAATATTCTTTGAATTGTTGATTCATCACGAAAGTGAATTCCCCCAAATTGGATTGATTACAAATTTCAAGTCAGGACAGGAGAGATTTTTCCTTCTTCGCTTAGGTCAATGCATCCATTTTACCAAACAAATTTATCTTTTCCTTCTCATCTCCTCCCATCCTTCCCACTAAACAGTGTTTTTTAATGGTGCCAATACCAAACACTCATCATAGCAAAGTGCAGATCAAAAGAAAAGCCATTGAATTGAAATTTTCATTACAGGTCTTGAGCTGGTGTAATATGATGGCGACGACTAGATGATAAAATCATTTAATTCAACGTTACGGTTTCTAGCCATTCAGATGAGTTGTGTACCCAGAATTTTACATGTTACAGCCACAGAACAGCAGCCATAAAACTTTATAGCAAATTGCATGCTCTGGCGATCATACATGTTAATGAAAATTTGAAACAGTAGCAAACAAAATTTCCTCACGTAGCTTTACACATGGAAGAGCATATCTCAAATCTTTCGGTCCTTTTCCTATGAATTTCTTGGAATTACTGTTCATTCTGCCATGCCCCAACAATCTCTACGACTATCAATCTATTTTAAGTCCTCTGAAAACGTAAATTGTGAAACAATTGAGTCACGATAGTAAACGGATTCTAGTGCCTTCTTTCCTTGGCACGTTTCCGGGATTGTTTACCCTTTATCTTCCATTTATCATTTCCACCTGGGCGATTCTTTTCCTCAATCTCTCGAACCTTACGCTTCCTGTAACATGTTATCACAACAAACAACAATATACAAGCAAGATTAGCAATATGCTGCATTAAAAATTGACAAAAATCAATTTATCAGAAACCTTTGCTTATCAATAATCTTAAAATCAGCTTCTTTAAAATGATATATGTACAAATAAAAAAAAAAGAAGCAAAAACTTCACTGTCTTTAACATATAGCAGCAATATCAGTTTGTCAAAGCTATGACCACAATAAAGATATTACGCAACAAGAACATTCACATAGCTAGTATTTTTGGGTCATCAACATGCAAGATTACATGCTTGAACCATACTTTCACACTGTGATCTAAAACAATCAATCTACAAGATGCCCAATGTACTATTTAATCACGTAACATCCTCTTTCAAAGACATTGATGGTTAAAGATTACCCCCAAGTGTTAATGTTATAAATTGATGATCTTGCATCTTCAACTACTTTGTGATTTTATTCTTTCCCTTGACAATAAGATATCTTCAAGAAACAGATTACGAGACAGCATTGAAATAAGATTGTAGTCATCTTCTTTCACTAATGATCAAATCAGGTTTCTTTTAACAAAAGGTGATAAAGTCTCTGTCCATCTCACCTGTAAGTCCGGAAAGTTTGATCAGAAAGTAGTTCATCTGCAATGGTCGCTTTCCTCTCCTTCTTAGTTAGCCTACCAGAGTAGAAATCTGTTGCAGACTCCACAACTGTGCCCACCTGATCATTTGTCAAAACCACAATGATTTACCGATTAACCCAGTGAAAATAAAAAACAAAAACCCTACATATATATCATCCCAAAATGCTATGTGCTAAACTTCACTATTAGTTTTATCCATACACCAAGGATTTACCTGGAAATATTTAGGGAGATCTTTTGACTTTGGATCACCCCTCTTGTAGTGTCTCTTTGGATCAATAGCACTTCTCAGCTATATCATCAACACAAGCAAAATGGCAGCACAAAAAGTAAATATACATTCCTTAAATCATATGAAATGCCTGTTTAAAGTCAACTATTCGAATCACTCCTTGCAAAAATCAAGGCATCACATCTTGATAACTAAATTTCCACAAAACAACAAAATACATAAACATAGAGAATGGAACCTTAAGTAGCTGGAGATCCCTTTTCAACTCTTGTGTTATAGTTGGGGCGGGCATATCAAACCTATTTCAACAATTCATATGGAAAAAAAAACAAACACCAAGTGATCAATTCATATATATTTTCTAAGTAATTTTTTTTTTTAAAAAGGAAGTTTAGCATTGAAAACATACCAGCCCTTGCCTAGTGTATCTTTGCGTTGGCTTTTACGTAACTTGTTTAACTTAATAGGATCATTGGGTGGCACAAATAAGCCATCAACAAGCTGTGAATTGGGCTTCCAGAGTGCACTGCTGCTTTCTGCCTCATCTGGGGTCTTGATATTTTTGGTTGTAGACGAGGATAAAGTCGGCAACGTTGGATGCCATGAGAGACCAATCACGGGTCCTTTATCTTTCTCGGACATTCTGATTTGCGGAACCAAAACAAATAAGAAACCAACAAAAAACAGAGATAGACAGGGAGAGAGAGCTAAGAGAAGAAAACGACTAACGTGTTGAAGCCGCAGGTGATGAGAGTTTGAAGCGAAAGAGAGAGAATTACGAGACCGAAAACCCTATCAATAAAGTGCCGGAAGGAACAGAATGGGTTCGTAATGGGCTCTTATTATATTCATAAAACAGCCCACTTTCAAAGAAACGAGCCCGATAAACGCAAATCTCTCTCTCATCCTCGTAATCATAGACCTATCCTATTCTTTAGATTTTCTTCTTCATATAATAATCTAATGGTTAAGCGTAATGGGCTACAAGGTTAACATTTTACTTTATTTACAAAAGAAAATGGCATTTCTACGGTGGAGTGTATTGTAGTATACGAGTAAAATTATTATGGATTGTAATTGTATTTTTATTTTTTGTTCTTTATGATTTTTAATATGAACATTTATTTTTTTATCGACGGGTCGACTTCCTATAATTTAATTGATTTTTCACTTTTTCTTTGTAATTTTAAAAATTATACTTTTTTTTAATCAACATAATATTTTAAATTAAACAAAAAGATAATTTTTTCCATGTTATATAATATATTTGTTTTGTATAATTTTACCCTAAACCATGTTCTCTCTTTCTCTCCTAAAATAACATTTATCTCTCGTCTCTCTCCCTTAAAACTCGACACATAAATTGACACAAGAGTGTTTCCTCTAATGGTTCTATTGATGTTGAGTTACTCGAGTTTGGGTTGACAATGTAAATGGATGAAGTTCTTTATGTTGTTTATTTTCAGCCTATGGGCAAACTTTAAGCCCGATTTTGCATGTGAAAATTTATCATATGTGGTTTTCAAGTCTAGAATGTAATATTTTCAAATTGTCCACCCATGCATGCATTTTAGTTTTCTACAAGAAATTGTGTTTGTTTTAATTTTTAAGCTCTCTAAGTATTTGCTTAAGTTTTTCATATGTCAAAAATATCTCATAATTATTATTTATCTAGTTTTATATCAAAGTCATTTATTTAGGTCTTAATTATGTTATTTTAATGTTTTCCTAGATCTTGAGGGTTGTTTTAAGTATATAATGTCAAATCAGATCATATATTGAGATCTTTTAACAAATTTTAAATTGAAAATCTTTGACTTGATCTTTTGGCACTCTATCAAGTTATGTATCTCTTTTATGAGTGGTGGATTATTACTTTAACTCGGTATCTCTAAAGTGGTGATTTAATTTGTATCTTTATGTTAGTGAGTTAGTTGTCTTTGTATCTCTTTGGTTTTATACTTTGGAGTGGTGAGTGAAAAACAATTTTTTTTTATGAGTGAATTGTTACTTTTTTATATCCATACCATCTAGGTATCAGAGTTTAGGATTTACTACCATTACTGTTCATGGACGTCGTGTGCAAGAATTCGAGAGAGACATTCATGCTTTTAAGATAGATGAAATGAGAGGAAAAATCCACCAAACAATATGAAAATGAGATGATGATGCGAATAACACTAAAATTAGTTCCTCTAGCAATAATGAGGAGGGTATTAATCATTTTATCACTGACACGACCAAAAAATTGATGTCTTCTTTCAAATATAGGAATGTCGAAGTAATAAATAATTCGGCAAGACCGGGGTCGAACCACATGGAGGTGAACTATATAAATTACAAATAATAATAATAATAATAAATAAGTTAAAAGAGGACTTTGAGATGTAAGATTAATATGAGGATTCAACAATGATAAAAATAAATGTCAAGTTTAGAGGATCCACTAATAGTATTAGAAATAAGTATAGTACAAACTCTTTTTAATAATCAACTGGAAACCAAACAAAAAAAAATTCCAATCAAAGATTTATCCTTAATAGTTCATTATAAATTTTTAACATGATAATATTAATTATCTTATTTTAGTAACACCATACTTTTAAATATTGTCAGGAATTCATGATGCTAACTTATGTTAACAACAAATCAAGTTCCTTTCATAGCACAAGTGTAGGTTATATCATACGGTTGGCTATGAAAGTGCCAAGCATTTGTTGTATCAAGTGTTATACAACACAAATCTAAATTAACCATTTAATAAGCAAGATATTAAGAATTAGTAAGATAAAAAGATAAGATATGTTAATAACAAACTTTTTTGGATATAAACATTGAAGTCCATGTTGAGTTTATATTATACCTATTCTAACACCATTAGTGAAAACTTTTTTACCTTGACATAATAAACTTAGCTAAACATAATGAAGAGGAGGTGAACTATATAAATTACAAATAATAATAATAATAATAAGTTAAAAGATGACTTTGAGATGTAAGATTAATATGAGGATTCAACAATGATAAAAATAAATGTCAAGTTTAGAGGATCCACTAATAGTATTAGAAATAAGTATAGTACAAACTCTTTTTAATAATCAACTGGAAACCACCAAAAAAAAAAATCCAATCAAAGATTTATCCTTAATAGTTCATTATAAATTTTTAACATGATAATATTAATTATCTTATTTTAATAACACCATACTTTTAAATATTGTCAGGAATTCAAGATACTAACTTATGTTAACAACAAATCAAGTTCCTTTCATAGCACAAGTGTAGGTTATATCATACAACTGGCTATGAAAGTGCCAAGCATTTGTTATACCAAGTGTTATACAACACAAATCTAAATTAACCATTTAACAAGTAAGGTATTAAGAATTAGTAAGATAAAAAGATAAGACATGTTAATAACAAACTTTTTTGGATATAAACATTGAAGTCCATGTTGAGTTTATATTATACCTATTCTAACACCATTAGTGAAAACTTTTTCACCTTGACATAATAAACTTAGCTAAACATAATGAAGAAGATAAACATAAATAAACAACATAAGAACGTAAGTATAGTAAAGGAAATGAAAAGCATAAACAAGAGATTAAGGAAAATATAACATGAAATAAAACTTAAACATTACAAAAATATAAAGAAAAAAATAAAGAGCATGTTCTTGATCTAAACAACCAAGATGCCTAAATGCATGGCAAATGCCTCCTTTTATAGGCTAAAATTTTGAACTATTGATTTGATAACTAATTATTAAGTGGGTTGCCACATCTTGATTTGGTGACAATCCTTATCTTCTTGTCTGAATAAAACGTCATTGATAACATCTGAATTTGAGACACCTGTACCATGAAAGTTCTAGGAAATTATCTCATTTTTTCAGGAAAAAAAATTGAGGTCATTTGAACTTCTAGAACTCGAGATATGGGCTGAACACTGAACAATGTCTGGGCTACATGACAAATTCAGATTTCTCCATTGTTGCTATAATTTGGACTTGAAAACGGCCTTTTTAAATCTTGGACTCCACATGAAAGTTTTAGGCCTATGTCTTATCTTTCCATCTATATAAAGAAGACCTAAATCCGAGATCTACAACTCCAGGTATGACCTAATTACCGAACAGTGTTCCAGTTTGGATTGAACCAACATCTCTTTTCTAAGTTTGGCCCTCTTTCGGTCCTTTCAATTTCAGTACTTAAACTCATCAATCAATCCTTTTATTTATGTGATATGCTTGAATTTAAGATGAATATTTACCATAAATTAAAGGTATTTTATATTATTAGATACGTTATTATAAAACATGCTTTAGTTAATGAGTTATTAATACTTCAAGTGCAAAATGATGATATAAAACCTTGATAAAAAAAATACACTTTTAAGTACTAATCAATCACAAAACACAACATCATGCTAGTGATAATTCTTCTGCTCAACATCAAAGAATAATGAATAAAAGTCATTATCAAGATTCTAATATGAAAGTCAACATTCATAAATTCTAAGGTAAAATTCAACCTAAGACATTCATTGATTGCTTCAAATTATTGAAAGTGTTTTTTTATTTCAAAAAGTATCTTGATGAAAGAAAAGTGAAGTTAATGGCTATTAAACTAAAAACATATATGCTTTCTTATGATGGGAGAATCTTAAGAAGCAAAGGGCTCGTGAAGGCAGAAGTAAGAACAAGTTTTAGAAACATATGAAAATGAAGCTTAAGAGGAGATTCTTGCCCTAACATTATTAGCAAAAGACTCTTCTCAAGTTTTGTAATATGAGGTCATCTAGATTGACCATAGAAGAGTATACTATGGAGTTTGAATTGCTCATGCTAAAGAGTAATATTGTTAAGCCTAAAAAGCTTGATACTTAAGTGGGTTAAGAGAGAAAATTTCTAATATGGTTTAGTTAAAGCCTTATTAGAAATGATGTGTGACAACTTGCTTTGAATATGGAAAAATAGCAAAAAGAGGTTTGAAAGACTAGTTAGAAATCGACATCTAAGGAGAGCTCTTCTAACTTGAGGAATAATTCATTATCTAAGAGTACTTCGACTATAAAGTCTTGTTTTTAAGGATCCAAATAAGGGAAGTGTTGGGGCTAGTCCTAACACAGCTGGTTCATCAAGTTTTAATTCAAAGAAGTGTCTTGAATGATAAGGGTATGGACACATTACTTTTGATTCTCCACAATTTAGAATTATTGTTATTATATTGGAAGAGATAGCTAGCAAAGATGGATTTTCAAATGAATCAAATTAAGAAAATCAAGTGACTAATGTTGATTAAGGTGAGTTACTTATCATTCAGCAAACTTTAAGTAATGTTCAAGACAATAGTGACGATTGGGTTCGTTGTAACATTTTTTACACTTGTTATGGTGTAAATGAGAAAGTTTATGATGTGATCATTTCTAATGGTGCTTGTAATAATATCATATCTACTAATATGATGAATAAGTCATAGATAGAAGAAGCATACTCTCAAACCTATAAATTGAGATGGATGGGAAACACGTGATTAGTATTTAAAAGTGCATGTTTATCAAGGTTTTATATCATCATTTTGCACTTGAAGTATCAATAACTCCTTAACTAAAGCATGTTTTATAATAACAAGTTTGATACTATAAGATACCTTAATTTATGGTAAATGCTCATCTTAAATGCAGGCCTATCACATAAATAAAAGGATTGATTGATGAATTTAAGTATTGAAAGTGAAAGGACAAAGAGATGGCCAAACTTAGAAAAGAGATGTCGGTGCAGTCCAAATCGGAACATTGCTCGGTAATTGGATCATATTTGGAGCTCTAGATCTCGGATTTAGGTTCATTTTATATGGATGGAAAGGTAAGACAAAGGCCTACAACTTTCATGGGAGCCTAAGATTTAAAAAGGTCGTTTTGAAGTCCAAATTGAAGGAACAACGAAGAAGTCCGAAGCTGTCCTACAGCCCAAACACTATTTAGTGTTCAACCCATATCTTGAGTTCTAGAAGTCCAAATGACCTCATTTTTTTTTGTTGGAAAGCTGAGACAATTTCTTAGAACATTCGTAAGGATTCTGGGCAAATTATGATGTTAGCAATGACTTCTTGTTCATACAAGAAGATAAGGATTGTCACCAAGTCAAGATGTGGCCACCCACTCATCAATTAGTCAACAAATCAATAGTTCCAAATTTTGGTCTATAAAAGGAGGCACTTACCATGTATTGAGGCATCTTGGTTTCCAGATCAAGATCATGCTCTTGCTTTCTCTCTTTGTATTGCTTATGTTTTGCTTTCATTAATATCAAGTTTATGCACTTCATTTCCTTTCCTTTACTTAGTTAACTTCTTTCTCATTTATGTTCTTGTCTTGTTCATTAATGTTTCTTTCTTTTATTATGTTTAGCTAAGTTAATTATATCAAGGTGAAAAGGGTACACTAATGGTGTAAGAATAAGTATAATATAAACTTAACATGGACCTTAACGTTGGATACTAACATGTTTTATATTTGTTATCTTGTTCACTTTTAATACTTTGCTTGTTAAATGGTTAATCTAGATTTATGTTGTATAACACTTGGTACAACAAATACTTGGCACTTTCATAGCCCATACTGTATGGTATAACCGACACCTGAGCTATGAAAGGAACTTGATTTGTTGTTAACATAAGTTATAATCATGAATGCCTGCCAACATTTACAAGTATTAGCTTTATTCGAATAAGATAACTAATGTAATCATGTTAACAATTTATAATCTGATTGGAACCTCCTTTATGTGTGGTTTCCAATGAGTAATAAGAGTTTATAGTATACTTGTTTGAAGTACCATTAGTGGATCCTCTAACCTTGACATTTGTTTTTATCGTTGTTTAATCCTTACATTAATCTTTCATCTCAAAGTTCTCATTAATTTCTTCATCTTCTTCTTCTTTTATTATTATTATTATTATTATTATTATTATTATTATTATTATTATTTACATTATGTTTATATTATATAATATATCTATTTGATCTTTTCATAAACTCAGTATATAGGCTGGAAACTTGTGACCCGATCTTTTAAGATCATTCTCAGGTATAACAACGCCACGTACTGAGTATTATTATTATTATTACTATTATTGTTATTATTGTTGTTGTAACCCATTTTTGGGTCCCCACATAAAAAATAATAAAATACAAAAAAAAATTCAAAAAATATATTATCAAAAAATATAACAGTGAAAAAATGCCAGAGCGCCCTAAAAATGCTCAAAAATTGATTGAGGATGTTCAAAAATCAAAAATTAATTTTTGACAGTATATCATTGACTGATGAGAGCCCCGATGATAAAGAAAAATCAATTTGTGGAAGAAAAATGCAAAATCAGAAGTTTATGGACTCAATGAAATTTTATTAAAGGTTTAATTGCATTTATGAAGATTTTAATTGCAAGAAAAATTGATTTTGGAGTTAATTTGGGCTTTTATTAGGAGAAATTAATTTTCTAGGGTCAAATTATAATTTTTGGAAGTTAATTTGGTCAAATCAGGGGCTTAATTGCATAAATATTGAGGTTTAATGGCCAATTAGGGACTGAATTGAAGAAATCCAAGACCAAGGACTAAATTGTAAAACGCGCGCAAATGGAGGGCCGAAATTTGAATCTGACGCGTTTTGGCGTCAAATCCATTCAAATGAAACGACGCTTCCCCACTGTCAACGCCGCTTCCTGTCGCCACCAGCAACTCCGCCATCGACGACAGCCATCACAGGTCAGCCCTCAACCCCTTATCTCGTTTTACTGTTCATCTTCTTGCATGCAGAACGTGCACTGTGCACGTTCTGCAAACCATGAATTAATTGCCTGGTTACTGTGCACAGTAACCAGCCATTTGGGCCTGGGCTGGGGCGTCAGCCAGCCCATGTAAATGGGCCAGGTTTGGCCCAGCCCATGCAATTGGGCCTGATCCGGCCCATTTTTTTTATTTTTATTTTATTTTTTTAAAAAATATTATTGTTTTAAAAAATATTTATGATGTTTCCATTTTTTATTTATGTTATTTTTATTAATATCGGGTAGTATTTTTATGTAAAAAAAAATACAAATCGGGTATTAAAATACCTGGTTTTTTTTGTCACAAACTTTCAAAAAAATACAAAAAAAATTTTAAAAAAACATTTTTGTGCATACGGCCAAGTGTCTCAAATCTAAAATATCATATCGTATTTTTCATGTCAAAAAACAATATTTTAGCATGCATTTTGGCTTTAATAACCAGTTTATTAAAGTCAAGAGAACATTGGCCAAAATCTCAAAAACAACAAAATATTTTATTTTGTTTGATTTTAGTATCAAGGATTATGAATTTATACGTAAATCGTATTCCTGATAAAAAAAAATATATATTTTCTTTTGACGACTTCGAATAGTTAGGTTTTTACCCGATAAAGATAAGGATCTCCTTACAGAGGAGGACTTTTCTTAAACCGTAAACGAACCAACAATTCAAAAACCACAATACGATTTTAGATTTTATCAGACATTAAAACAATGCAGCCTACCTTAGGTAGGGTAGGGCATAGTTGGGGTGCTAATACCTTCCCTTTACGCAACCAGTCTCCGTACCCGATCTCTAACGACCATTTAAGGTTCCTAGTAACCAGAATACTAGGTGGTGACTCCCAGTCCATATTTTCACTTGTAGAGACAAGAATTCCTTGTCTCTCCCTATTTTCCAGGAATAAATATTCCGATTTTTCCTTGAGGGTGGACAATCGCCGCGCCGCCGCACACGTGCGACAATTGTTGTTATTATTGTTGTTGTTGTTATTGTTGTTGTCTTGTTATTTATAATTTATACAATTAACCTCTCTGTGGTTCGACCCCGGTCTTGCCGGGTTATTTATTACTTCGACACTCCTGCACTTGGGAAAAGACATTAAGCTTTTGGTCATGTCAAGTTTTTGGCGCCGTTGCCGGGGAGGTAAATTCTTGTATAAATTATAATATTTATTTTATTTTCTCTTTTCTCTTTTTATTTTTTCTAACTCTTGTTTCTTCTGTTTTGTTTTCTTTTGTTTCTTTTTTTCTTCTCTTTTCTTTTTTTCATTTATTCTCCTCTTACACGTGCATGAGAGTTTGGTCACGTACATTAAGTGGTCGACTTTGTAGGGTATCCTCATCATTTTCAGAAAATATGGCTGAAGAAGATAATCAATCGCTTCATAATGAGAATAATGAGAATAACCGTATGAGAACACTTAGAGATCACATGAATCCCACAAGAACAAGTGCACCTTCATGCATAGTTTTCCTTCCTGATGCATCTCATTTTAATTTTAAGCTAGGCATTATTCAACTTTTACTTTCTTTTCATGGTTTAGACCTAGAAAATCCATACTTGCATTTAAGGGAATTTGAGGAGGTCTGTAATACCTATAATGACTCAAATTGTAGCATGAACACCATTCGATTAAAGCTTTTTCCTTTTTCATTAAAAGATAAAGCTAAAACATGGCTACAAAATTTGAGACCAAGATCTATTCGTGCTTGGGATGAAATGCAACAACAATTTTTAAAGAAGTTTTTTCCATCTCACAGAACAAACTCTTACAAAAGACAAATCATCACTTTCACTCAAAAGCCAGGAGAAACATTTTACCAATGCTGGGATAGGTATCGAGATTTGCTTCATACTTGCCCTCATCATGGTTTTGAAACATGGAGATTGGTTTCATATTTTTATGAAGGTTTAACACCTAGAGATAGGCAAATAGTTGAATTGATGTGCAATGGAACTTTCGAAGATAAAGACCCTAATGAAGCAATGGAGTACCTAGACTTGCTAGCCGAAAATACTCAAAATTGGGACACCATAGATACTTATGAGGCACCAAGTAAAGCTTAACCTCATACATCTAGTGGAGGTATGCACAACCTTAGGGAAGATCATGACCTCCAAGCCAAGTTTGCATCTTTAGTTAGAAAAGTCGAAGCACTTGAATTGAAAAAGAGTGGTCAATTAAAATCTATTCAAGACATTGTGTGTCAAATTTGTGAAACCAATGAACACTCAACAAATGATTGTCCAACTTTGCCTTCTTTTAGGGAATGCCTCCATGAACAAGCCCATGCTTTAAACAGTTTCCAAAGGCCAAACCATAACCCATACTCACAAATGTATAACCCTAGTTGGAGAAATCACCCAAATTTTAGTTGGAAGAGTGATAGCAATAATGCACAAACTTCATAGCCACCGTTTCAAGCACACCATAATTTCCAAAATTCTCATGGATATGCACCTCCTTATGCTCCACCTCCTAGAAGAAATCTTGAGGAAACATTGCATGCATTCATTGAAAAGCAAGAGGCAATCAACACTCAACTTGCTCAAGGCATGACAGATTTTAAAGATACTCTTGCAAAGTTAACATCTGCTCTCATTTTCCAAGAGAAAGGTAAGTTTCCATCTCAACCACAACAAAATCCAAAGGGGCAATACAACGCAAATGCGAGTAGTTCTGGAAGCCAACACATGGATCAAGTCAAATCAGTCATCACTCTTCGTAGTGGTAAGGTTATTGAAAAACCCATTCTTGAACCTTGTGAGAAAGATGATGAGTCTATCTCTGAGGGTAAGGAAGGGGTTGAACCTGAACATTGCAAAGAAAAGACTGATTCCCCGCCAGCACTTCCATTTCCTCATGTCATGACCAAACAGAGGAAAGTCAATCACAACTCTAAAATCTTTGAAACTTTCAAACAAGTAAGGATCAATATACCTTTGTTGGATGCTATTAAACATGTTCCTTCCAATGCTAAATTTTTGAAAGATCTGTGCACTGTGAAGAGAAAACTGAATGTGAAAAAGAAAGCCTTTTTAGCCGAACAAGTAAGTGCCATTCTTCAAAACAATAATGCTTTGAAATATAAAGACCCTGGTTGTCCTACAATTTCATGCTTTATTGGAGAACATAAAATTGAAAGAGCCTTACTTGATCTTGGAGCTAGTGTGAATTTACTTCCATATTCAGTCTTTCAAAGTCTCAATCTAGGTGAGTTAAAACCAACCTCTGTAATGCTTTTACTTGCTGATAGATCTGTAAAAGTGCCTAGAGGAATAGTTGAAGATGTGTTAGTACAAGTTGATAAATTCATTTACCCTGTAGATTTTATTGTCTTGGATACACAACCTGTTGAAGCATGTAATTCAATTCCTGTCATTTTAGGACGTCAATTTCTTGTTCTAATGCATTGATTAATTGTAGGAATGGACTGATGAAGCTATCATTTGGAAACATGACATTGGAGATGAATATTTTCAACATTTACAAGCAACCTGGAGATGATAATGATTTACAGGAAGTGGACTTTATTAAAAAATTAGTCCATGATCAATTTCAAACCACTTCCAGTGAAACTGATATTGATGAATCTGATGATTTGTGAATGGTCTACTTTCAGGAATCAAAGGCATGCAATTGGAGACCACAAATTGAAGAATTGCCACCACAATCAATTGAGCCCATACCTTCAAGTGTTCAACCACCAAAACCTAAATTGAAACCGTTACCATTTAATCTCAAATACTCATTTTTGGGAGATAATGAAACTTTTCCGGTAATAATCTCTTCCCAACTTAATGCACATCAAGAAGGTAAGTTATTACAAACTCTGAAAATGCACAAAAATGCATTAGGATGGACCATAGCTGACATAAAAGGAATTAGCCCTTTGATTTGCACACACAAGATTTATTTAGAGGAAAATGCTAAACTCTCTGGAGAAATGCAACGAAGACTTAATCCTAATATGAAAGAAGTAGTGAAAAATGAAGTCATTAAGCTTCTAGATTGTCGCACGTGTGCGGCGACGTGGCGATCGTCCACCCTCAAGGAAAAATCGGAATATTTATTCCTGGCAAAAAGGGAGAGACAAGGAATTCTTGTCTCTATATGTGAAAATATGGACTGGGAGTCGCCACCTAGTATTCTGGTTACTAGGAACCTTAACTGGTCTTTAGAGATCGGGTACGGAGACTGGTTGCGTAAAGGGAAGGTATTAGCACCCCAACTACGCCCTACCTAAGGTAGGCTGCATTGTTTTAATGTCTGATAAAATCTAAGGTCGTGTTGTGGTTTCTTATTATTCAGAATACGCATTACATGTAATGTCATACCCTGGGTTCTATTGTCCGAAAAGAATTAAATATCCAGAATATGCATTACGTGTAATGTCATACCCCAGATACTAAGAGACAAAAAAATAAAATTTTGTTGTTTTTTTGAAATTTTGGCCAATATTCTCTTGACTTTAATAAACTGGTTATTAAAGCCAAAATGCATGCTAAAATATTGTTTTTTTTTTTTACATATGAAAAATACGATATGATTTTTAGATTTTTGAGACACTTGGCCGTATGCACAAAAAAACAATTTTTTTTTATTTGTTTTTTGTATTCTTGAAAGTTGAAAACCGGGTATTTCAACACCGAATTTGTATTTTGTGATGTAAAATACTGCCCGATATTAATCAAAACGGGGTATTTTAATACCGGATTTATATTTTGTGATGTAAAATACAGACTGATATTAAGTAAACATTGATAGAACAAAATGTGCTAAAACAAAAACAAAAAAAAAACAAATTTTATGGGCCGGACCCGGCCCAAATGCATGGGCTGGGCCGGACAGGCCCATTTACATGGGCTGGGCCGATGGCCCAGCCCAGGCCCAAACGGGCTGGTTACTGTGCATCAGCACAGTAACCAGCCCTTCGTTATTTGCAGAACGTGAATTAATTCACGTTCTGCATGGAGGCACAACAACCATAAACAAAGGGAGGCAGAGGCGGGGCAACGGGATGGCGTACTTGCGGTGGCGTCGAGGCGGTGCTGCTGGCGGCGGAGGCACGGTGGCCGGCGGTTTTCCTTCTCTCTCTCTCCTCTGTTTTGTTCTCTTCTCTGCCGATTCTCTTTCTTCTTTTTTTTTTCTTTTTTCTTTCTGTTTCTCTCCTCTCTCTACCCTCTTTCTATCGTGCAATCCTTCTCCTTCTCTCCCTCTCCTCTCTTTTTTTTCTTCAGTCCCCTTCCCCTGTTTTTATAGGCAAAAACAGGGGAAGACGTCACGGTGGGGCGGCCACTGTTGGCCGCCCCCCCCACTATCGAAGTGGCCGACAAAAGTATGTAAGTGGCCGAATTGTAGGCGTCTTATTGCGCCAAATCCGGGAAAGAAGTTTGGCGAAAAGTGGAGAAGAAAAAAATTCTTCTCCCCTGTTCTCTGCGTGCGCAGGGAAGAAGACGATGGTGCCGTTTCAAAACGACATCGTTTTGCATTTTTTTTAATAATAAACAGTGCATGAAACGGCGCCGTTTTGGTCAAAACGCGCCGTTTCATTTAAAAGGAAAAGGCGGTAAAACACGTCAGATTCAAATTTAGTCCCTCAATTTGCGCGCGTTTTACGATTTTGTCCTTGGTCTCGGATTTCTGCAATTAAGTCCTTAATTGGTCATTAAACTTTATTCTTTATGCAATTAAGCCCCTGATTTGACCAAATTAACTTCCAAAAATTATAATTTGACCCCAAAACTTTAATTTCTTCCAATTAAAACCCAAAATAACTCCAAAATCAATTGTTTTTACAATTAAAACCTCTATAAATTCAATTAAACCTTTAATAAAATTTAATTGAGTCCATAAACTTCTAATTTTGCATTTTTCTTCCTCAAATTGAATTTTCTTTATCATCGGGGCTCTCATCAGTCAATGATATACTGTCAAAAATGAAATTTTATTTGTTTGAACATCCTCAATCAATTTTTGAGCAATTTTAGGGCACTCTGGCATTTTTTCACTGTTATATTTTTTTGATAATATATTTTTTTGAATTTTGTTTTTGAATTTTTTAGGTGAGGACCCAAAAATGGGTTACAACAGATGCCCCCTTTTTATAATACTTACGGAGCAACGATTTTGCATAGTAAGTGTTATAAAGATAGACAAAACCAAATTTTTCGACACCACTCTCCTCCAACTTGACTGGCTTGAAAACCCATTCGGCTATTCTTTGTATCAAAGCAAAACATTATGTGCGGTTGGGCTTCTTGAGATTCCTTTCACCAATCCCCTCTGACTGAAAAACAAAACTCTGTGTATGGTGAAGATAGACTGAGATTCCTTTCGCTAATCTCCTCTAACCAGAACCAAAATCCTGTGTATGGTTGGGATAGATTGAGATTCCTTTCGGCAATCCCCTCTAACCAGAACCAAAATCCTGTGTATGGTTGGGATAGACTGAGATTCCTTTCGGCAATCCCCTCTAACCAGAACCAAAAATCCTGTGTGTGGTTGGGATAGACTGAGATTCCTTTCGGGAATCACCTCTAACCAGAACCATAATCGTGTGTGTGGTTGGGATAGACTGAGATTCCTTTCGGCAATCTCCTCTAACCAGAACCAAAATCCTGTGTGTGGTTGGGATAGACTGAGATTCCTTTCGACAATCACCTCTAACCGGAACCATAATCCTGTGCGTGGTTGGGATAGACTGAGATTCCTTTCGGCAATCCCCTCTAACCAGAACCAAAATCCTGTGCGTGGTTGGGATAGACTGAGATTCCTTTCGGCAATCCCCTCTAACCAGAACCATAATCCTGTGTGTGGTTGGGATAGACTGAGATTCCTTTCGGCAATCCCCTCTAACCAGAACCAAAATCATGTGTGTGGTTGGGATAGACTGAGATTCCTTTCGGCAATCCCCTCTAACCAGAACCAAAATCCTATGGGTGGTTGGGATAGACTGAGATTCCTTTTGGCAATCCCCTCTAACCAGAACCAAAATCCTGTGTGTGGTTGGGATAGACTGAGATTCCTTTCGGCAATCCCCTCTAACCAGAACCAAAATCCTGTGTGTGGTTCGGATAGACTGAGATTCCTTTCGGCAATCCCCTCTAACTAGAACCAAAATCATGTGTGTGGTTCGGATAGACTGAGATTCCTTTCGGCAATCCCCTCTAACCAGAACCAAAAACCTGTGTGTGGTTGGGATAGACTGAGATTCCTTTCGGCAATCCCCTCTAACCAGAACCATAATCCTGTGCGTGGTTGGGATAGACTAAGATTCCTTTCGACAATCCCCTCTAACCAGAACCATAATCCTGTGTGTGGTTGGGATAGACTGAGATTCCTTTCGGCAATCCCCTCTAACCAGAACCAAAATCCTTTGTGTAGCTCAGTCAACCTGATGTGGTGATTCCCTTAATCAAAACTGTCTCATTGTAATGAGTGACCTACCCAGGTGTAAAGAAAATGAAGTGTGGTCAAGTGTCCACAAACTCATTGGACCTTCACTCAGATATTTTCCTTAAGCAGGTAAATAAACAAATTGTGCATTCAATGGTCTAAAATGTAATGTTAATGCATGCACCTCTTACCTGAACTGAATTGAAACATAGGTCCTTGAGGTTTCGTAAAACCCTTTCCTTTGTATGAGCTTGTCTTGTGTTTTTGCAATTTGTTGGTATGTGTTTCTTGCACTGTCTTTTCTTATCCATTACATTTCAAAGAAGCAATCTCCACTTCTTCACTAGGCGCCCTATCACCTTCTTTTTGCCAATGTTTTCTTTGTCTTTCTCAAAATAAAGGGTTGTTGTTTTTTTTTTATTGTGTTTGTTTTTGTTTTTTTTTTTTGTTTTTTTTTTCTTTGTCTGAAATAATAGAAAAGGATAGGGTTGCCTAAAGAAAAGGAATCTTTAACAACACGAAACAAACTTGAACTTGTTCATGACTACAAGTACTGTCAACATACACACTAAAGACTTGTTTAAGCAATTCCCAATACTAGTTTTCTCGGGTGTTAGGATGTTGTTGTCTTTAGGTTAAGCTCTTGGTTTTTTTTTTTTATTTCAAAAGTGACCTTCTACGTAATCTTTTGAAAAGGGTTCAAGCATAGACTTGAAAAAGTTGTATATATAAAAGCAATTGTCTCATACTAGCATTGTTTGTTTTGCACAGAGCACAACTAATTTCCATACTATATCAAACCATGTGGGTCATGAGATCAAAGTTTATTAAACCAAGTTACATGCGCTTGGTTAGAAAGGACTTTTAACGGCTTGTAATGTAGGCTATAGGTATGGGCTAAAAAAAAACGAATTTCATGGTCTCAAAAAGTGTTTAAGGGTTTTAATGATCTAGGATCAACTATTCATCAATCATCTTTGAAAGTCATTTGACGATTCCGTTCTTGATACCAAAACCCAAAGTTTGTAATTCTTCTCTTTTTTTTTTTTTTTTTCAGAATGTTGCCTTTAGTGCCTTTGTTGTGTCTGCTAACTGAGACATAACCAAATCTCCTCATCTATCTTCACTGCTTTGTCTGGATGATAATAAGAAACCAAAAATATTACATGAGCCATTCTAGCATCCCTTTTCAACTGCTTTGTTTGGATAGTCTTGGGTTCGATATTAATATCAATATTTTCTACCCTCTAGTCGGTCTTTTTTTTTTCTTTTTTATTATCATCGTTAATCTTTGTCTTGAAACTTTCCCTTTCCTATTGATTCTGCTAGTGTCTTCTCAATACCTCTTATTTGCCCCTAGTGTGGGGTGTGATCCTAGTCAGGGTTGTGATAAAAAAAACGATCCAGCTCAAATAGGGATTACGAAGGATGAAATTATTTAGAAACGTGAATGGATGACAAAGATGGCCTTTCCTCATCTTAAAACGCACATTGTTAAGTTTGATAAACCTTGTTCTTATCCCAGGAAAATATGTATGATTACAGAGATGGTTAACTAACCATTCATCCACGCAAAAACAAAATAATGCTAGTAAAGACAAAGTTTTATCTCAGGGTTAGCTTTGAGGTTTATTTCGGTTTGGTCACTTCTTTAATAGGAATTGCTTAAATTTCATCTTTGAGCACTATATGATGCATTTCTTGTAATCATGCACAAAATCAGTTCATTTAAGGTGCACAATCTGAGTATGGTGAGATCAATGCAATGACAGGGTTCTTTATACAAAGAAATCATGGCCAAACTTTACTTTATTGATTTCAAAAGAGAATTGAACACATTTAGACATAATATCTCTTTACAGAGTCAGAATTCATAAGTCTGGCTAGATCTTCTCCATCCATTCTAGACAATTTCAGAGATCCTCCTGAGAAAGCCTTCCTTACTACATAGGGACCTTCATAATTTGGAGCCCATTTGCTGCGATCTTCTCCCGGCAGAGACACTAATTTCTTCAGCACTAGATCTCCTTCTTGGAAAACACGAGGTCTAACCTTCTTGTCATATGCCTTGGCCATCCTTTTTTGGTAAAGCTGGTGATGACAGATTGCGGCTATCCTCCTTTCACTGATCAAGTTTAACTGCTCATATCTCACCTTGACCCAATCAGCCTCTTGTAATTCAGAATCTATCAACACCCTTAATGATGGGATGTCAACTTCCAACGGCATTACTGCCTCCATTCCATATACCAACGAATATGGGGTTGCTCCAGTCGAGGTTCTTATTGTAGTACGATATGCGTGGAGAGCAAATGACAATATCTCGTGCCAATCTTTATAGGTGACTACCATTTTTTGAACGATTTTCTTGATGTTCTTATTGGCTGCTTCCACGGCCCCATTCATCTTTGGCCTATATGGTGAGGAATTTGAATGTTTGATCTTCCATTTAGTACAAAGCTCTGCTATCATTTTGCTGTTGAAATTCTGAGCATTATCAGTCACTATCTTTTCTGGCACCCCATAACGACAAATCAAGTCTTTCTCTATGAACCTCTTTACCACCTTCTGAGTCACATGAGCGTAGGAACAGGCTTCTACCCATTTCGTGAAATAATCAATGGCTACAAGGATGAATCTGTGCCCATTGCTGGCTTTTGGGTTAACAGGCCCGATCACATCAAGTCCCCACATTGCAAACGGCCAGGGAGATACCAGATTAAACAAAGGGGTTGGAGGTGCGTTGACTATATCACTATGCACCTGACACTTGTGACATGTTTTAACGTAGTCAATGCAGTCTTTCTCTAATGTCATCCAGAAATAACCAGCCCTTTGTATTTTCCTTGCCATCATATGTCCGCTAGCATGAGTTGAGCAAATCCCTTCATGAACCTCTTGCAAAGCCTTTCTAGCATCTGTTGCACTTAAACACCTTAGCAAGGTTCCATCAAATGATCTTTTATACAGAATCTCCCCATCTAGATAAAAACTCATTGCCAATCTCCTTATGGTTTTCTTATCCGTCTTCGAAGCTTCCTCTGGATATTCTTGCTTTTGCACGAAGTTCTTGATATCGTAATACCAAGGCTTCCCATCTATTTCTTCTTCAATGGAGTAATAATAAGCTGGATTATTTCTAATGTCAATGTGTACTGGTTGTACCCTATGCCCGAGATCAATGGTGGCCATAGCAGCTAAGGTAGCCAAAGCATCTGCAAAATGGTTCCCTTCTCTTCCCAAGTGAGTGAACTTTATCTCTTCGAAGTTGCCTAATAGTGAGGACAAGTATTCCTGGTAAGGCTTTAACTTTTCTTCCTTGGTTTGCCATTCTCCCTTCACCTGACAGATAATCAACATCGAGTCACCATATACATCCAGCTTTTTAATCTTCATCTCTAATGCATCTTCTAAACCAAGAATGCAAGCTTCATATTCAGCTGTATTGTTGGTGCATTCAAAATGCAATTTAACTGAAACTGGATACAACTTGCGATCAGGAGAGACTATCACTGCACTGGCCCCATTACCATATACATTCACTGCTCCGTCAAAAAACATAGTCCACCAATCTGTCATCTCTTCTTCTCTCTCTATTGATAATAAATTTTCATCCGAAAAATCAAAATCCAGTGGCTCGTAATCTTCAATAGCATTATCAGCTAAGTGGTCAGCAATCACGCTCCCCTTCACAACTTTTCGTGTCATATATATGATATCATATTCTGATAGCAAAACCTGCCACCTTGCAATGCGGCTGGAGAGATAGGGCTTGTTACATATGTACCTCAATGGATCCACTTGTGAAATCAACCAAGTGGTGTGATATAACATATAATGTCATAATTGTTTTGCTGCCCATCCCAATGCACAACATAGTTTTTCTATTACCGTGTATCGAGACTCACATTCAATGAACTTTTTACTTAGATAATAGATAGCCCTTTCTTTCCTCCTGGTTTCATCATGCTGTCCAAGTACACATCCCATAGCTGTTTCTGTTACTGTCAGATACAATAATAAAGGCCTTCCTAACGTAGGAGGTACAAGCAAAGGCGGATTTTGCAAATAACACTTGATTTTATTGAATGCCTCTTCACACTCCTCATTCCAAGTCCCAGGATTCGTTTTCCTCAGCAATCGGAAGATAGGTTCACATGTGGTAGTTAGCTGGGCTATGAATCGGGCAATATAGTTCAGCCTACCCAAAAATCCCCTCACCTCTTTCTCTGACTTTGAGGTTGGCATGGATTGGATGACTTTTGCTTTATCAGGATCCACCTCTATACCTTTCCCACTGACTACAAATCCCAACAGCTTGCCGGACTTAACCCCAAATGAACATTTTGCAGGATTGAGTCTTAATTCATACTTTCTCAATCTCTCAAATAACTTCCTCAACACCTTGACATGATCTTCTCCCTCTTTTGACTTGGCAATCATATCATCCACATACACCTCGATTTCTTTATGCATCATATCATGGAATAAAGTCACCATAGCTCTTTGATAGGTGGCACCTGCGTTCTTTAAACCGAACGGCATAACCTTATAGCAGTAGGTTCCCCAAGGGGTGACAAAAGTCGTTTTTGCCCTGTTTTCTATAGCCATCTTTATCTGGTTGTATCCTGAGAAACCATCCATAAAGGAATAAGTGGAACTACGGGCAGCATTGTCCACTAAAATATCTATGTGAGGTAGTGGAAAATCATCTTTAGGGCTAGCTTTGTTCAAATCCCGGAAGTCCACACAAACTCTAATTTTCCCTTCCTTTTTTGGTACGACAACAATGTTGGATACCCATTGCGGGTATGTAACCACTTTTAGGAATCCAGCATTCCATTGTTTCTCAAGTTCCGCTTTCACTTTGATCCATGTCGCCGGGTGTGCTCTTCTCAACTTCTGCTTGACTGGTTTACACCCTTCCTCTAATGGGATCTTATGTACCACGATATTTGTGTTCAAACCAGGCATATCCTTGTAAGACCAAGCAAAAATATCTGAGTACTCATGTAGTAAAGCACTTAACTCAGCCGTTTGCTTAGGCGTAATCAGTGTCCCTATTTTCAATTCTTTTTTAGACTGATCACAACCTACATTTATGATTTTAAGTTCTTCAGCAGCAGGTTCCCATGTTTTTTCATGTTGCTCTACTAGTTTTGTGAATTCTTTGATATTGTTTTCGTCCCCTTCTTCTTCTTCCATCATGGTCACATGTTCGTTAAAGTTTGGCCATTCATTCTTGATATTAAATGTATGTGATGTTGTGGAAGATTCGCTTTCAGGATTCCTGAAAGCGGAAAATGTTTGATGTAAAAGCGAGAAGAGAGAGAAAAAAAAATGACAGATGAATGTAGAAAAAGTATGATCTCCTTGATTATGATAAAAGTGGGATCACTGATAAAGACAAAATCTAGTTGACATCATGAGCCTTGATTATCAACTAGAATGATAAAAGCAAATAAACAAACAAAAGCATATGAAAGCAAACACAAGGGGTTTACATTTTAAATACTAGCGGAGCTTCTTGGGTCACCCAGTTTTGAAAATTTTCACCTTCAGCCAACCTTCGCACAAAAGTCTTGGTGGGGAGTTCTTCTAGAATATGCACAGTCAGTTGTGGTAGCATTTCATCTTCCATTTCAACAGTCAGTTGTGGTAGCACTTCATCTTCCATTTCAACTACTGTTTTTGTGCCACTTCCTTCCTCCTTATCATCTTCCAAAGTGTTGATGCTCATAGTTGCCATCCTTTGAATATCATCTTCTGCTCGGTTATCTGGTTGCATCACATATGCTGCCTTTGGGAAAGAAACCATCAATGGAGGGATTTCCATTCCTTCTTCTTCAAGCTCCCTTCCCTCGATTCTAGCCATTCTTCGTTCTCTTCGTTTATTGGCAGCCCAACGATGATCCTCCTTCTTAGGCTTATATCCCAGCCCAAATCTTTGGTCAACAGCTCTCATTGTGATTGGCTTAATCCTTTTTGGTATTCCCGTGATAGGATCATATTGGAATGGGATTCCATGTTCCAAGAAACATCGAACGGCCATCTTTGCTGCTGCTGATATCTTCGGCTTTCTTAGCACTGTGCTTTCAGGTACCCACTCAGTGTTTACAATCTCAAAGGCATGAAGATTCTCATCCGTGCAATCCTCTGCCTCCAGAAAGGGTATGGTCACATTCTTTACCATGGAGATTGTTTCCTCTGCTTTGACGGTTACCAACATCCCGTTCATGATATATTTCAAACACTGGTGTAATGAGGAAGGTACTGCTCCAGCTGTATGAATCCAAGGCCTTCCGAGTAACATACTATAAGAAGGGTGGATATCCATAACTTGGAATGTGGTTAGGAACATTTGTGGACCCACATACAACTCGACCTCTAAATTCCCAAGGACTGGTCTAGGTGAGCCATCATATGCTCTTGCCATTATAGTGCTAGGCTTCATATGAGACTCATCAACTGGCATTTCTTTCAGAATATATTTGGGCAATACATTAAGAGCCGAGCCGTTATCAACAAGCACCTTTCCAATAAGGAAATCTTTGCATTTCACGGTGATATACAATGGCTTGTTATGCCCAGTTCCTTCAGCACTTAGTTCGTCAGCCGTGAAATATAGGTAATTTGAAGCGTGGATCCTCCCTACCAAATGCTCCATGGTTTTTTGCTCAATGTCCTGGGGTACATATGCCTCGTTCAGTACCTTTTGTAAGGCATTTCGATGAGGCTCTGAGCTTAGTATCAAGGACATGAGGGATATCTTTGCTGGAGTCTTCTTGAGTTGATCCACTATGCAATACTCACTATGCCTGATCAACTTCAGAAATTCATTTGACTCCTTCTCTGTTACTGGCTCATTCACCTCTACTTCTTTATCCAGATCCACCATTTCTTTTCCTTTGGCCTTCTTCAACTCCTCAGGTGTAAAACAGCGGCCACTCCGTGTTAGCCCACTAACCTCAGAATGAAATAAAGGGAGAGGGGCTTGAATGTTCGAGGTACAAACATAGTTATATGGCATTGCACTGTGATCTCTTTTTGTAAAGGAAGGTTTAGTCAAGATCAGCTTTAAGAACCCATTAGCCATAGGTTGAACTCTACAGACCTCTGACAATTTGTCTTGGCCTTCCATCATACTCACCTCCTGGTTGCCTCCCAGGGTTTCGAGTCTCAATTCTCCCATGAGTAACATCTTTGCAACCTTCTGGCGAAACTTGACACAATCTTCGATATGATGTCCCTCCATCCTGTGGAACTCACAATAGTTATCACTTTCCAACTGACATATAGTGCTTATGTTTAGGAATCCTGATTGTAACAACATATCGTATAACCTCTTCATGGATACCTTCAACATTTGGCTTTGATTGCCAATCTCTATCATGCCCACTCCAGAACTACTAGCAGTATGTTTAGGCAAGGGATTTGAAATGACATTAGGTGGATCTTCGAATGATACCCACCCCATTTTGATGAGTTCTAACAACTTTCTTTTAAAAGCGTAGCAAGTTTCAATTGCGTGCCCAGAATTACCGGCATGGTATTCGCAAGCGAGTTCTGGTTTGTACCACATAGGAAAAGGCGGTTCGATTTGCGGTAGATGGATTGGGGTTATTTGCCCAATGCTTAGCAATTTAGCGTATAAATCTTTTAAAGGCATTGGTAATGGAGGTAATTGCTCAGAAGTATATCTGGTATATGGCTTTTGATAGTTGTTTTGGATATTAGGTGGGAGATTTATTCGGTTGGTTGGATTTGGGGACAAGGGTTTGGTAAAGTTCATGTTGGTGAATTGGGGGGTAGATGTTCCTAGGTTTGGGTAATTTACTCTTTTGCCTTTATACCCTCCCTCTAAGTTGTTAACATCTCCTTCTCTTCTTCTTCCAGAAAATCCCTTTTTCTCTAGAGGCTCCGGTATGCGCCCGGCTTTAATGCCTTGCTCTATTCTCTCTGCTACTCGTACAACATCATAAAAATGCTGAGATGAGCTGCCCATTAAATGCTCATAGTAAGGTGCTTTAAAAGTATTAGTGAATAAAGTCACCATCTCTGTTTCGATTAAAGGAGGTTGGACATGTGTCGCCTCATCTCGCCATCTTTGTGCATACACCCTGACTGTCTCTTGGCTTCTCTTTTCCAGGGATATCAAGCTTGTTCGGTCTGGGGCTATTTCCAGGTTAAATTTATACTGTTTGAGGAAAGCCTCCACCAAATCTTTCCATGTCTTAATTTTAACAGTTTCCAACCTCATATACCAATTTAAAGCAGAGCCTGATAGACTATCCTGAAAAAAATATATCAGCATTTTATCATTATGGATCACTTCAGCCATCTTGTTGCAGTAAGATCGTAGGTGCGTGTTTGGGCACTCTAAGCCTGTATATTTGGTAAATTCCGGGATCCTGAAATCTTTTGGTACCACAATGTTTGGTACCAAACATACATCAGCTGCTCGTGTTGGGTCAAACCAATCATTTCCTTCTACAGCTCTCAATCGTTCCTCTAATGCAGATATCTTATCTTGGCTTATGAAATTGCTTGACCTACTATCAACAAGCCCATCCGTCGTTAAATCCACAGTGGGTAGCGTGTGAGCTGGCCGGATAGGGATGGCTGGCGCAAAATGTTGTTCTGTTACTGAATCTGCCCCCAGAATTGGTGATGCTATGGGAATGTGCGATACGGGTGAACTCGTAGCTGGCTGGGCGGATGTTCCCTCCCCACTTTTTGCTTTTAACAGTTGTTCAAGCAGATTAGACATCCGTGACACTTCACTTTTCACTGATTCTAGCTCGCTCTGGTAGCGGGATTCTAGGTGAGCCCTCTCTTCGTGTTCCATTCTTGTTCTGAATCTGGTGTAATGGACCTTATGTGGGGGACCTATGTTTCAACTGCGGTATGGAAAAATGTAAATGAATGTATGGTAAAGAACAATGCATGATGCATGTGTAATGTGAGTTTGCTTTTTTTTTTTCAAAAAAAAAAAAATCGATTGATGGCCGACATTTCTTTTTGTGTAATGGGTATGGACTCTTTTTGTCACATTTCTTATTAGGAGTAGTTTTGCTCAATGTTGCTGCTTTGGTAGGCTTATCCCACTCTATAGGAGATTTTCTTTCACAAAAGATGGGTCAAGGCCCCTTTTCATTCATAATATTGGCTAATACAATCTCTTGAAAAGAGGATACATAAAAAAAAAAAACAAAGTACATCAATATTCCTCTTGATCCATATCTCTAGTCACCGGTAGGAAAGCAAGACCTCGATTCTCTATTTTTTCTAAGAAGGCATCTGTCTCAGCCAAGCTTTGTCGATAACGAAAGTTGTCTCTCCCCACCCTTCGAGCATTGGCTCTAATGATTCGTGCATGAATGACAGCTTCATCCATTTGCTCATCTACTTTGGCCATCTTCTCCATAAGCAACATGTTGTTCCGATTCAATGTATTGTTGTTGGTGTCGATCTGTTCTTTATTTTTTTCTGAAACTTCCAACCTTTCGGTCAACTGCTTTACCTTTTCTCGTTCTTTGTCAAACTTCACCTTCAACATCCTAATTTCATTTTTCTTAGCTACCAAATCTGCTTTAACAAGCTCCTCTTCCTTCCCCTTTCTTTCGAACTCTTACAATTCAACTAGCCTACTTTCCATCATCACATATTTCTTGTTTAACTCATCATACCTTTCCATTCGGTCTAACAACTCTGCTTGAACATGCAAGAATTTGTCCTGATTGAACTCAACATTCTCTTGATAGTCGTTGAAGTCGGCTTTTAATGCTTCCAATTCAGAGCTGCTTTGCATCCAATCCAAAATTAGTCTTCCTTTTTCTTTCTCGGACTCTTCTATTACATCCTTTGCTTTGCTCAGTTGCAGCTCCAACATTACTATCTTCTCATCTCTAGATTCGAGCTTTCATTTAGACACACTCTGCTTTTATCTCCTTCCATCATCATCCTTTCTAATGTTGCTTTATCTCCCTTACTCTTTCCCAATTCTATGTGGAGCCTTTCTAATTACTTCATAAGGTCTTCCTCATTACTGCCCATTTTTCTTTTCAATGACCCTTCTATAATTTGCGAAGGCCTGTCTTCAGAACATGGCTTTTTATGAGCGGCAGTTGGGGTCAAATTCCTCCACTTTTCATATCCTTCACTCGAGCTAGGGTCTCTCATCTTTTCAGACTCCTTTTGAATTAGAGTCAAATGGCTCCAATCTTGTTTGATGGTTTCAAGCACTTCTCGCGCGGATTGATCCTTAAAACACCCGGAAAATTCAGCAAGTCCCACAGTTCTTGGGATGTGTTGTATCCCGCCTAATTGTCTTATCACCAGAGCCGGAGCATAGCTGACATAACCTGTGATCCCAATTAAAGGTACCCAACATTTTTGTCCACAACTTACTATGACATCAACCGACTTCACCCAAGGGGCCTTCCAACTAAAGTTGCTACTAGGTAACTCTTGCAGTTTTTTCATCCAACCTTGGTCACCTAGGTTTCCCCATTCTTCCTCCTCCACTATCTTCAAGGGTTTTTGGTTAAACCACCAAAAATTATTAAAGATCGGCTTCTTGGTTTCAACATGGCTTACCATCCAGATGTATAATAGCTGAGTACAACATCTCACTGCGCCTTGCCCCGTCTTCCTAAAATGGTTGAGGGTCAGAACGGTCTCAGCCAATATGGCGGTTGTAGGGTTGACATGAGTATTTTCATATTCCACAAATGCAGCAGCAACTTCTAGACTTATAACCCCTATTAAGCTTGGAAATAACACGAGACCATATATTCCCAAAGCAATTAACCTGTCTCTTTCTAGCATGGACCCATATTGCTTTTTTTTCCTTTCTAGTTCAACTTCTAGAAATTTCCACTTTAAACCACTGCCATTCTTCTCTAAAAATCTGCTCAAATATGGAATCTTCAGCAACTTTGACAACTCGGGAATTACCTTGTCATTTCTCAAAGGAAAATAAACCCTATGCAGATGTTTAGGAAATTCTGTCAACATTCCATACTCCTCTACAGTGGGACACAAATCCACATTTCCAAAGGAAAAACATCTGTAATCAGGATCCCAAAAGTTAATCAGGGCTTTGATTGCTGGGTTCAATACTTCTATCCTTGCAATTTCTAACAATCGCCCATACTTCTCGGAAAATGCTGTCTCATCAATGTTCTGAGTATGGACCAATATCCTCTTCATCTCATATACTACGCAATTCAGGTCTTTGACTATTGGAAGCTTCCTTGCATCACCTCTAGAGCAATCTCCCTCCGATAATTGTGACAATTCAGAATTCTGCCCATATTCCACAGTAGTAAATTTGGTAATGATGGCCATTTTATCGTTTTTAAAAGACCTGAAAACCAAATGCTTTATGGTTAGGTTTATGCAAAATATGTTTATGCTTGACAAGGGTCGGTTGGCTATTCAGTCTCTAAAAAAAGGTCTCTTGCTGTCCCAGTGATCGCCCTCGTGGAGGCAATATGGGGGCTTGTAGGCAAATGAGATGGCATGTGTACCAACTATTACCAGTCTAAGCACAAAGCGAAGAGTTGGGGTTTACACAAACTTAAACCTTGACTAAAAGTCGTAAGGTAAGCTGTTAGTCCCCCACTTAACTTAAAGTTTTTTTAGTACAAACTCTCATATGAATGATGCTTGACACAATCTATAATGCATGAACAAATATGTACAAATTTAAAGCGCGTAAGCAATAAAATAATAATATGCATATTAAAAATAAACATGCAAACCACAAATAAAAAAACAATAATTAGACAAAAACAAAGCTTAGTCCACAAGGTCCCCAGTGGAGTCGCCATTCTGTCGCACGTGTGCGGCGGCGCGGCGATCGTCCATCCTCAAGGAAAAATCAAAATATTTATTCCTGGAAAAAAGGGAGAGACAAGGAATTCTTGTCTCTATATGTGAAAATATGGACTGGGAGTCGCCACCTAGTATTCTGGTTACTAGGAACCTTAACTGGTCTTTAGAGATTGGGTACGGAGACTGGTTGCGTAAAGGGAAGGTATTAGCACCCCAACTACGCCCTACCTAAAGTAGGCTGCATTGTTTTAATGTCTGATAAAATCTAAGGTCGTGTTGTGGTTTCTTATTATTCAGAATACGCATTACATGTAATGTCATACCCCGGGTTCTATTGTCCGAAAAGAATTAAATATCCAGAATATGCATTACGTGTAATGTCATACCCCAGATACTAAGAGACAAAAAAACGGGGTATTTTAATACTGGATTTATATTTTGTGATGTAAAATACAGACTGATATTAAGCAAACATTGATAGAACAAAATGTGCTAAAAAAAAACAAAAACAAAATAAAAAAAATAAATTTTATGGGCCGGACCCGGCCCAAATGCATGGGCTGGGCCGGACAGGCCCATTTACATCAGCACAATAACCAACCCTTCGTTATTTGCAGAACGTGAATTAATTCACGTTCTGCATGAAGGCACAACAACCATAAACAAAGGGAGGCAGAGGCGGGGCAACGGGATGGCGTACCTGCGGTGGCGTCGAGGCGGTGCTGCTGGCGGCGGAGGCACGGTGGCCGGCGGTTTTCCTTCTCTCTCTCTCCTCTGTTTTGTTCTCTTCTCTGCCGATTCTCTTTCTTCTTTTTTTTTTCTTTTTTCTTTCTGTTTCTCTCCTCTCTCTACCCTTTTTCTATCGTGCAATCCTTCTCCTTCTCTCCCTCTCCTCTCTTTTTTTTCTTCAGTCCCCTTCCCCTGTTTTTATAGGCAAAAACAGGGGAAGACGTCACGGTGGGGCGGCCACTGTTGGCCGCCCCCCCCACTATCGAAGTGGCCGACAAAAGTATGTAAGTGGCCGAATTGTAGGCGTCTTATTGCGCCAAATCCGGGAAAGAAGTTTGGCGAAAAGTGGAGAAGAAAAAAATTCTTCTCCCCTGTTCTCTGCGTGCGCAAGGAAGAAGACGATGGTGCCGTTTCAAAACGGCACCGTTTTGCTTTCTTCTTTTTTTTTTTACTAATAAACAGTGCATGAAACGACACCGTTTTGGTCAAAACGCGCCGTTTCATTTAAAAGGAAAAGGCGGTAAAACACGTCAGATTCAAATTTAGTCCCTCAATTTGCGCGCGTTTTACGATTTTGTCCTTGGTCTCGGATTTCTGCAATTAAGTCCTTAATTGGTCATTAAACTTCATTCTTTATGCAATTAAGCCCCTGATTTGACCAAATTAACTTCCAAAAATTATAATTTGACCCCAAAACTTTAATTTCTTCCAATTAAAACCCAAAATAACTCCAAAATCAATTGTTTTTACAATTAAAACCTCTATAAATTCAATTAAACCTTTAATAAAATTTAATTGAGTCCATAAACTTCTAATTTTGCATTTTTCTTCCTCAAATTGAATTTTCTTTATCATCGGGGCTCTCATCAGTCAATGATATACTGTCAAAAATGAAATTTTATTTGTTTGAACATCCTCAATCAATTTTTGAGCAATTTTAGGGCACTCTGGCATTTTTTCACTGTTATATTTTTTTGAATTTTGTTTTTGAATTTTTTAGGTGAGGACCCAAAAATGGGTTACAACATAGATAATGGAATCATTTATCCTATTTCTAACAGCAAATGGGTAAGTCCTACACAAGTTGTACCCAAAAAGTCTGGAGTCACTGTGATAACGAATGAGAAAAATGAGTTAATTCCAACTAGGACTGTTACTGGCGCATGTGCATTGACTATAGGAAACTTAATTCAATGACTAGAAAAGATCATTTCCCTTTACCTTTCATGGATCAAATCCTAGAAAGAGTTGCAGGTCATGGATTTTATTGTTTCCTAGATGGCTATTCAGGTTACAATC
Source organism: Populus davidiana (assembly GCA_030145905.1). NCBI lineage: Eukaryota > Viridiplantae > Streptophyta > Magnoliopsida > Malpighiales > Salicaceae > Populus > Populus davidiana. The sequence continues at coordinate 2,862,877 of CM057796.1, forward strand.
AAATTAAAATTGCATTGGAAGATCAAGAGAAGACTACTTTCACATGTCCATTTGGTACTTTTGCATATCGAAGGATGCCTTTTGGATTATGTAATGCACTAGTCACGTTTCAAAGATGCATGCTTAGCATATTCAGTGATATGGTTGAATGTTTTCTTGAGATTTTTATGGATTATTTTTCTATTTTTGGTGATTCATTTGATGATTGTTTGACTAACTTAGAAAAGGTTTTGAGCAGGTGTGAAGAGAAGAATCTTGTACTGAATTGGGAAAAATGTCACTTTATGGTAACAAATGACATTGTACTTGGTCACATTGTTTCATCGAAAGGAATTGAGGTTGACAAATCTAAAATCGAGTTAATTGCCAACTTACCAACACCAAAATCTGTTAAAGATGTTAGATCATTCTTAGGACATGTTGGTTTTTACAGAAGGTTCATCAAAGATTTTAGTGTAATATCTAAGCCCTTGAGTAACCTTCTAACAAAGGATAATATTTTTGAATGGACTGAACATTGTGAAGAAGCCTTTGTTAAACTTAAAAACTTGCTTACTTCTGCTCCTGTCATTCAACCTCCTAATTGGTCATTACCTTTTGAAATAATGTGTGACGCTAGTGATTATGCCGTGGGTTCTATCTTGGGACAAAGAAAAGATAAGAAACCTTATGTGATTTACTATGCAAGTAAAACATTAAATAGTGCTCAAATGAATTACACCACCACTGAAAAAGAATTACTTGCAGTAGTATTTGCTTGTGATAAATTCAGATCTTATCTTGTTGGCTCACCTGTTGTTGTTTTTAGTGATCATGCAGCATTGAAAGATTTTCTTTCTAAGAAAGATTCTAAGGCTAGATTGGTGCGGTGGATTTTGTTACTTCAAGAATTTGATATCACAATCAAAGACAAGAAAGGCACCGAAAATGTTGTTGCAGATCATCTGTCAAGATTGACAACAGATTCGAAATCTGACATCACACCAATCGATGACTACTTTCTTGATGAATCTTTACTTTTCATTTCTACGATGCCTTGGTTTGCTAATATTGTTAATTTTCTTGTTTAAGGACAATTGCCAGCTCATTGGAGTACCCTAGACAAAAGAAAGTTCTTGAACGAAGTGAAGAACTTTTATTGGGATGACCCTTATTTATTCAAATATTGTCCTGATCAAATATTTTGAAGATGCATTCCTGACAATGAGGTAAGTAGTGTCATTAAATTTTGTCATTCTGAGGCATGTGGGGGTCATTTCTCGTCGAAAAAAACAACTGCCAAAATCTTGCAAAGTGGATTTTACTGGCCCACCATGTTCAAGGACTCACATGCATTCTGCAAGACTTGTGAAAATTGTCAAAAATTAGGATCTATTTCAAAACGTCACATGATACCTTTAAATCCTATTCTTGTCATTGAGATCTTTGATTGTTGGGGTATAGATTTCATGGGTCCACTTCCTCCATCATTTGGTTTCGTGTACATATTAGTCGCAGTCGATTATGTTTCAAAATGGATAGAGGCAATTCCAAGTCCAAACAATGATCACAAAACAGTGATAAAGTTTTTGAAAGATAATATTTTGAGTCGATTTGGAATCCTTTGAACCATGATAAGTGATGGTGGAACACATTTCTGCAACAAGCCATTTGATTCTTTAATGAAGAAATATGGAATCACACACAAAGTTGCCACCCCTTATCACCCTCAGACAAGTGGACAAGTAGAGCTTGCTAATAGGGAGATCAAACAAAATCTTGGAGAAAATAGTGAACCCTAATAGGAAAGACTGGTCTTTAAGACTTAATGATGCACTTTGGGCTTATCAAACTGCTTATAAAACATCATTAGGTATGTCACCTTATAGACTAGTCTATGGAAAACCTTGTCACTTGCCTGTGGAAATTGAACATAAAGCTTACTGGGCTATTAAAGCTTTCAATTCAAACCTTGATGATGCTAGTCAGCTGCGAAAATTGCAAATAAATGAGCTTAAGGAAATAAAAAATGATGCATATGCCAATTCAAAAATTCATAAAGCAAGAATTAAAGAGTTTCATGACAAGAAAATACTAAGAAAAACATTCAATGTTGGTCAAAAAGTCTTGCTTTATAATTCTCGACTCCATTTATTTCCTGGAAAACTAAGATCAAGATGGAGCGGTCCTTTTATTGTGAAATGTGTATCCATATGGGGCCTGTGATATTGAGAATCCAAAGAATGGCAATGTTTTCAAGGTAAATGGGCATCGTTTGAAAGTTTATTTTGACAATTTTTCGGTTGAAAATGACTCTATTGAATTGAGTGATCCCGTATATAAAGATTGATTCTTTTTCTCACATTGTTTTGTGTTTTGTTGTATCTATTGTTTTGCTAGTCTCTTTTTCACCCTGGTCAAATGGCGGATAACGGTACTCCGTGACTTAAGTCGGCTCTTTCAGTTTCCCAAATAACTGATATCTGTATATATTTGTACAATTCTTAGCTCTTTCTCCCTTCTTTGAATCTCTTCTCTAATTCTCTTTTGAAAATGGACACCACTCTTAAAAAGTTGAAAAGGTATTTTCCCGCTTTGCCTCCAAATGCGATTAATAAAATTTACCATGCTAGGTGTGCAAGATTGAGGTTGTTAATGAATCATGAAATTCCTTAAGATATTTGCTGGCTAATTGAAGCAAATGTCCGCTTATCAGGTGAGTCCTCCAATTCTTTCATTTCACACATGCCTGGAACAGGTAAAAGCACTTTTGCAAAGAAACGTCGTGCAAAACGACTGAAAGTCTGTCACAGATGTGCCAGATGGACTTGTAATGTGACATGTCGTTTTTTAGGAATGGTATCTATAAACCGTGAAGATAAGATACAATTCATTAAGGATGGCCTAAGTAAGGGGTCTTTAGATAATCTTTTGTTGACCCTTGAGACGCATCCTAGTGGAGATGTGCATCATGTAATTCATGATTTATGGCCACAATTCCATAAAGAACATGATCGACTTAGTCTTGGGATTCTGACTTAAAAAGACCCTGTTTGCCAGTTTTTAAGAAAACTGGATGGGAAGCCTATCCCCGACCCATAGAGGGCGTTTAAGCCGTTCTTGGACATAAAACCAAGGGAAGATGTGAGCCACAATCACAACTACCTGTACATACACATGCTTTTTCAAAATAAATAATTAATAAAGAGAGAGAGAGAGTGTGTGTGAGACTACAGCTGGCCTACATATAGGTGGTGTTGTAACCCATTTTTGGGTCCCCATGAAAAATAAAATAAATAGCCAAAAGAGGTTAGAAAAAATAACAGGAGGCAGAAGCGCTCAGAAAACAGTCAGAGAATTGGTCAAGAAATTTAAAAATACAAGGATTGAATTTTTGACATTATATTCTTGAAGGATGAAAGCCCTATTGAGAAGGAAAATTTGAATTTTGAGGAGAAAAGCCCAAATTTGGATGTTTATGGACTTAATTGGATTTTTATTTGAATTTATAGAAGATTTGATTGCAAGAAAAATTGATTTTTAAGTCAATTTGGGCTTTAATTAGAAGAAATTTAAGTTCTGGGGCCAAAATATATTTTTTAGGAATTTATTGGGTCAAATCAGGGGCTTAATTGCATAAATATTGAAGTTTAATGGCCAATTAGGGACTTAATTGAGAAAATCCGGAACCAGGGACCAATTTGGAGAAGGCGCAAAGATAGAGGGGCTGTTTGGAATTGATTCAGGGGCTTAATTGAAGAAATTGGAAGTTTATTGATCAATTAGGGGCTTAATTGTGAAAATTAGAGGCCAAGGACCAAAGTGAAAAATGCGGCCAACTATAGGGGTAGGGACCGAATTTGGCAGGGACGCAATTGAATTTTATTCTTAAAATCAGGACTCGATTGAAGGACTTGATAGAACAAATGATAAATTAAGGACTGATTCAAAAAATGTTCTGGTGCCTTTATTTTAAAATGAAACAACGCATTTTATCCAAAACGACGTCGTTTCATGCATAAAAAAAAAAAAAAGAGACCGAACGGTGCCGTTTTGAACGGCACTGTTCACTTTCTTCTTCCCCGAACATTACAGCGGGGAAGAAGGAAAAGTTTGCATTTGTTAATTCTTTGCAGGTCCCTCTTGCCACCGACCGACCGAGGCCCCACGCTGGTGGGCCACCGACAGAAGACACTGGCCGACCACCCGCCGCGCTGCCGAAGCCGAGGGAGGCCCGCCTGGACAGCCGCTCCTCGACCCGCTCCTTGGCTCCACGTTGAAGCCACGCTCACTGGTTCTATAAATAGAGAACCGAAAGAGAGAACAGAGGACGAAAAAAAAGAAAGGAAGAGGAACTCGAAGAAAACTAAAAAAACGAAGAGAGAGAGGAAGAGAGAGAAACGCCCAACCAGAGAGAGAGAGCAACCGAAAACCCAAAAAAAAAAAATACCAAGAGAAGAGTGAAAGCTTGACGCTGGGAGAGAATTTAGAAAACAAAAACGAAGAAAACGAACCGAGAAGGCGTCGCCGGACTGTTTGGAGTCGCCGTCCGTGAGCTAGGACGCTGCCACCGCCTCCTCCGCAGCACCGCCAGCAAGCCACCGTCTACGCTGCGCCAGGTACGCTTCTTGTCCCCCTTGCATTTTTTGTCCGAAACCTGCATCACTTTTGCCTCCTACATGCAGAATCGTTCTGCATGCAGGAGGCGGGGGGGAAAATAATTCCCCCCCCAAGAGAACTATGTGGGACGGGCCAGAGGGATTCTGGCCCAATCCGGCGGTCTGAGCTGGGCCCGGCCCAGACCGAGGTTAATTAGTTTGTTGGCCCGAGATCGGCCCAGTCACTGTTGGCCCGAGATCGGCCCAAAGACTTTTGGCCCGAGTTCGGCCCAACGACTGTTGGGGCTGGGGCTGACCCAATTTAGTTGGGCCGGCCCAGCCCACTTAATATATTAATATATTTATTAAATTATATTATATTATTATATTATTATATTATTATATTATATTATGCATGTATACATATTTTTTAAAAAAAACAAATAAAAAAAAATCCGAAAAGTTTTAAAAAATATATTGTTGTTTCCTTTTCATATATATATATTTTATATATACATTGGTTTGTATTTTTATATTGTGGAGATACAAACTCAGTGTTTAAAATACCCGGTTTTTGTCAAAACATCCAGAGTTTCAAAGATAAAAAATGTTTGTTTGCTTTCAAAAATTCTAAATTTTTTTTTAAATATTGTTGATTTTTCCTGCACATTTTGTTTATGTTTTTTTACATTGGTTTGTATTTTTATACTGTGGAGATACAAATTCAGTGTTTAAAATACCCGTTTTCGTAAAAAAACAATATTAAAAAAAAATGTTTTCTTGCGTGTTGCATACGGCCAATACTCTAACATGTTTTGAATGGTATTTTTACAAAAAAATATATTGGAAGCTTCGAAAATATGTTTTCGCATTGATTTCTTAAACACAAATTATTTTCTTGCATTTCTGGATTTTACAACATGTTTGTAAAACTCCAAAGGGTATTGGCCAATATTCCAAAAACTATAAAAATCTTATTTTTGGGGAGGAAATTCATTTATTATTTACCGCTAATGTTTGGATAAAGAAATCCTTAAAAGGATGAATATCCAAAATATTATTGGGAGTAATAAATCCGCACACATTCGTGAAATAAGCCTTGATTATAATCGAGGGCATTTCAAAATTTTAATTTTTTTTATTCCACGATTTATGAGTCACAAACTCTTGAAATACTAAGGGAAAAATGAGCTTTCAAAGCACATGGAATCTCCTTAGATTTCTATCCAAAATCAATTGACGAGCCTAGAAAACACCAACACCATAGATTATAAGAGCAAACCAAACACCAAGCAGCTTACCTTAGGTAGAGCGTATTAGGGGTGCTAATACCTTCCCTTTACGCAACCAGTCCCTTGCTTTAGAATCTCTGAAAGACCAGTTAGGGTTCCTAGTAATCAAAATACTAGGTGGCGACTCCAAAAAACCAAATCAGTAAAACAAAACGAAAGTTGCCAGTCGAATGTCGCAAAACAAAATTTTCATTTTTTTAGGGGGTGCGACAGGTGGTATGATTGCATTTTCAATTTTTCATCTATAAATTCTTCTCTTCCTTCCCTTCATTTCTACTCATCCTATACATTCATCAAATATAGAAGTGTGTAGAAATGGCTGGTTCCTCAAGTCATCATATAAGAAATATTTGTGTTTTCGGTGGATCCAGTCCTGGGAAAGAAAACAAGTTTTTAGAATCAACAAATCATCTTGGTCGAGTACTAGCTGAGAGAAAGATTCATTTAGTGTATGGGGGAGGCAGCCTTGGGTTAATGGGAGGTGTGTCAATGACTGCATTTTTAGGAGGCAGTCAAGTTTTGGGGGTTGTCCCCAAAGCTTTAACAAATGAGGACATCATTGGAAAAAAAATTGGAGAGGAACTACAGGTCCCAACAATGTCTGATCGACTGAACGCCATGTTTAGCCATGTTGATGCCTTCATTGCCTTACCAGGTGGTCTGGGCACATTGAAAGAGATCTTTCATATTTCATCTTGGGCCCAACTGCATATTCACCATAAACCTATAGGTTTGTTAAATGTTAATGGTTTTTATGATAAGTTGCTGTCTTTCCTTAATCAAGCTGTGGAACATAAATTTCTAACATCTTCGGCACGACAAATCATAATCTCTACTGCTACTGCTGAACAATTGATTGACCAACTACAATCTTTCATCCCTGTCATTGATCCCTGCATGAGTCGCCTAGATTGGTCAACTAAGGAAAGCCGTAAAAAGCTTAGATTAGATTTAAGCCTTCATCTGTGAAACCTTGTGTCTTTTGGTTTTATTAATAGCATATTATTTTGTTTTGTTATTTCTTATGTTTGTTTAAGTGTGTTTCAGGTTTGTCATTATTCACTGTTTCAGGTGATGTCTTCTATACTCTATCTTTCTACCTTAGGACAATAAGGACAATGTCTCGTTTTGGTTGGGTGGAGAGGGTAGTACTTCAAAAACAAAAAAACTAACTTGCTAATTGTTTTTGCTATTATTAAAACCATTTGACAAAATTGTTATTAGGATGGCAGAGTATGGAGTCAATTTTATTGACTCTAGAGACGTATCTTAGTAAGTATCATTACCAAGGTCTATCATAATACTTCTTGAAATATTCAGGTTTACAAACTCTCACATTGTTATCACTTGATTATGCTCATATACTCATTTAACAAGTATTATTAAACCTTCATTTTCACACACACACTTTAACATATGATTGTGGGTTGCACATTGGATTATTATATTAATTATGTTCTTTTGTTGAAGGTAACAACTAAGGGAAAGGGATAGTATATAATTTGCAAAATAAAAAAAAATGATAGTATTGATGATAATAAAAACGTGGATAAGTTTGGTTTCGTAGCCTCCCTAACCTAAGCAATTAAGCCCGAAGGGGTGTTTTAACACCTAATACCCTAAAGTCAACTGACTTGGGAGCTATTGGCCCAAAGCTTGTTACATGGGTTAAGGAGAAAAGCTTAAGGGAATCAAACATTGCACTATCTACGTATCAGTATCTGCAACCCGAGTTGTTAAGCTCGTAGGGGTATCTTAACAACTAATGCCCTAAGACCAACTGGTCTGGGAGTCATTAGCCTAAAACTCGTTACATGGGTTAAAGATACATTGTGTTTTAAGTTTTATGTGTATATAAATAAAAAAAAATGAAAAAAGAAAAGTAATAATAATAATAATAATCCCAACCCAAGGATGTTCACCTTAAACATTTGAACATAATATTGTTTTCTTCCAACAAAAGCCCCATCATCTATGTTTTCATATATTGAGCACATAAAAAGAAGGTTTATTAATATCTTGTTTAAGAAGTATGAAGTAGGAATATAAATTTAATGAGAGTTTGTTTATCTAGATAGATTAATGGAAGTTGAATGATGAATGCCTTGCTTTGTGGAACTTGCAAATTGTTTCTCTATTTTAACGCTTTAGATTACTAGGAACTAGTAATAACCTGGTTGGGGGGTGTGATTAGTACTTAAAAGTGCATGTTTATCAAGGTTTTATATCATCATTTTGCACTTGAAGTATCAATAACTCCTTAACTAAAGCATGTTTTATAATAACAAGTTTGATACTATAAGATACCTTAATTTATGGTAAATGCTCATCTTAAATGCATGCCTATCACATAAATAAAAGGATTGATTGATGAGTTTAAGTATTGAAAGTGAAAGGACAAAGAGATGGCCAAACTTAGAAAAGAGATGTCGGTGCAGTCCAAACCGGAACATTGCTCGGTAATTGGATCATATATGGAGCTCTAGATCTCGGATTTATGTCCATTTTATATGGATGGAAGGTAAGACAAAGGCCTACAACTTTCACGAGGAGCCCAAGATTTAAAAAGGTCGTTTTGAAATCCAAATTAAAGGAACAACGAAGAAGTCCGAAGCTGTCCTGCAGCCCAAACACTATTTAGTGTTCAGCCCATATCTTGAGTTCTAGAAGTCCAAATGACCTCATCTTTTTTTTTTTGTTGGAAAGTTGACACAATTTCCTAGAACATTCATGAGGATTCTGGACAAATTATGATGTTAGCAATGACGTCTTGTTCAGACAAGAAGATAAGGATTGTCACCAAGTCAAGATATAGCCACCCACTCATCAATTAGTCAACAAATCAATAGTTCCAAATTTTGGCCTATAAAAGGAGGCACTTACCATGTATTGAGGCATCTTGGTTTCCAGATCAAGATCATGCTCTTGCTTTCTCTCTTTGTATTGCTTATGTTTTGCTTTCATTAATATCAAGTTTATGCACTTCATTTCCTTTCCTTTACTTAGTTAACTTCTTTCTCATTTATGTTCTTGTCTTGTTCATTAATGTTTCTTTCTTTTATTATGTTTAGCTAAGTTAATTATGTCAAGGTGAAAAGGGTACACTAATGGTGTAAGAATAAGTATAATATAAACTTAACATGGACCTTAACGTTGGATACTAACATGTTTTATATTTGTTATCTTGTTCACTTTTAATACTTTGCTTGTTAAATGGTTAATCTAGATTTATGTTGTATAACACTTGGTACAACAAATGCTTGACACTTTCATAGCCCATACTGTATGGTATAACCGACACCTGAGCTATGAAAGGAACTTGATTTGTTGTTAACATAAGTTATAATCATGAATGCCTGCCAACATTTACAAGTATTAGCTTTATTCGAATAAGATAACTAATGTAATCATGTTAACAATTTATAATCTGATTGGAACCTCCTTTATGTGTGGTTTCCAATTGAGTAATAAGAGTTTATATTATACTTGTTTGAAGTACCATTAGTGGATCCTCTAACCTTGACATTTGTTTTTATCGTTGTTTAATCCTTACATTAATCTTTCATCTCAAAGTTCTCATTAATTTCTTCATCTTCTTCTTCTTTTATTATTATTATTATTATTATTATTATTATTATTATTATTATTTACATTCTGTTTATATTATATAATATATCTATTTGATCTTTTCATAAACTCAGTATATAGGTTGGAAACCTGTGACCCGATCTTTTAAGATCATTCTCAGGTATAACAACGCCACGTACTGAGTATTACTATTACTATTACTATTACTATTACTATTACTATTACTATTGTTGTTATTATTGTTGTTGTTGTTATTGTTGTTGTCTTGTTATTTATAATTTATACAATTAACCTCTCTGTGGTTCGACCCCGGTCTTGCCGGGTTATTTATTACTTCGACACTCCTGCACTTGGGAAAAGACATCAAGCTTTTGGTCGTGTCAACAAGCATGAACAAAAGGTAACAAATAGGTGCCTTATTTTATTTTTCATTAGAAAAAAGTATTTTGATCAAGTTTGGTGTGATGTAATTCATTTGGGTGCATGTCATTTGTTGCTTGGTCATTTATGGCAATATAATAGAAAAGTTTAATAATGACAGCTTTAAGAACACTTATTTTTTTGTGAAAGTTGGTGTAAAGACTATTATTGGTCCTTCTAAATCTGGATTTATTTCCAAACCTCTTAAAAGGAAGGAAGGACTTTTGGTTACTTGTTCTAAAATGGACAAACTTGATGATGTTTAGCTTATGTTCTTAATTTCTTTTTAGGAAAGCTTGAAATGTATGAGTTGGCTTTATAAGTGTAACCCTTGCTTGATAAGTTTTCTAATATGGTTCATGAAGAGATTCTACATGGACTTCCTCCAATGAGGGATATCCATCATTATATTAATTTCATTTTGGGTGTTATGCTTCCAAACAAGACAACCTATCGAACATATAAAGTTATAAAGGTAAGTTGATGGGCTAATTTCAAAAGGTGTGGTAAGGGAAAGTAAGAGTCCATGTGTTGTGTGTGCTCTTTTTTGTTCCAAAAATAGTCATGGAGAATGTGCATTGATAGTCGAGCAATGAAAAAAAAATCAATATTGGCTATTAATTATTTATTTCTAGGCTAGATGACTTGTTTGATCATTTTATGGTGCTATCATATTTTCAAAGATTGATCTTAGAAGTGGCTACGATTAGATTCAAATCAGAGTTGATGAATGGAAAATAGCCTTCAAAACAAGGGGTTACTCTTTTTAATGGATGGTTATGTCATTTCGCCTTTCTAATGCACCTAGTACTTTTATACAAATGATGAATCATATGTTTAAACCTTTTATTAGCACATTTATTGTTGTTTATTTTGATTATATTTTTATATACAACAAGAATAAAAAAAAGGGCATCTTGGTCACTTATAAGAAGTATTCTAGACTTTGAGGAGTCAAAAGTTTTATGCTAATTTAAAGACATGTGAATTTTTCACTAGCATCTGTGCTTTCTTGGTTTTTGTTGTTTTCAATGAAAAAGTGAAAATGGATTCTATGAAGATTAAAGCAATTCTAAGATGACTAAATCCTCAAACTCTTCATGATATTCAGATTTTTCATGTCTTAACATCTTTTTTTATCTGCATTTCATAAAACATTTTAACACTATTATTACTTTAAGCAATGAATGCTTGAAAGGAGGTAGTTTCGAGTGGATTAATGAGAAAGAAAAACGTTTTGAGCTTATAAAGCAAAAGGTGACCAATGCTCATATTCTTTCTTTACTTGATTTTTAAAAAAGTTTTTAAATTTGAATGTGATACGTCTAATGTTAGAATCGATGTTGTTCTTGGCTGAAAAAGCAAGCCTATTGCTTTTTATAGCAATAAGCTCAGTGATTCATAGAGAAAATATTTAGTTTATGAAAAAGAGTTTTATGTCATTGATCATGCTTTAGACTATAGGTGTCAACATTCATGTCTAAAACTATTTGTGTTATTTTTCTAATCATGAGGCTCTAAAGTTTCTTAATATCCAACAAAAAATGAACTGAATTGATGTGAAGCCCATGATCATGTGATCCATAACCCACATGCAAACAATAAAACTCTTAGAAAGCTAAAAAATCAGGTTTGAAAGTGTGACACGGAGATAACTTTGAACCTAAACACTAGCATTATTAGAATAAAAAAAAACCCCACCCAACAAATTGCAATTCATGAATAAGAAGTATATGATGACGCAATGAAAACATTTGTTGATTGATAAGTCAATTCAACTCATTACAGAGAATCAAAGTATAATAATACTCTCAAACACAAATATATTTTATTCATCAAAGTATGAAACCCTTACACTCCCTTTCGAAAAGATATTTATAATGTCAAAGACCTAAAACTTAATGGTTTGAACATAAGACCACAAATACAATAAATTAAAATTTATAACAATTAAAATAACAAAGCTCAAAATTTAATGCAATTCGTTACAGTATCAAAGTATAATAATACTCTCAAACAAACACACACACACACACACACACATGTTTATATATATATATATATTATTCATCAAAGTTTGAAACCCTTACACTCCCTTTTAAAAGGGTATTTATAATGCCAAAGACCTAAAACTTAATAGTCTGAACATATGACCACAATTACAATAAATTAGATTTTATAATAATTAAAATAACAAAGCTCAAAATTCAATGCAAGCATGAAGCCAAATGTATCATTGAAAAAGAATGTTGACAGCCTTGTGTTTGGCTCTATAAAGACTTCACAGCTCAAGAAAATCTAGTGTTTGTTGCCTTCCCCTTTTTTAAATTTTATTTAAGTCTCAATACTATCTCCTTCCTTTATTACATTAATGAAAGTATATTTATCCTTTATTGAAGTCTAAACACTTATCTTGACCCAAATGTCTTGAATCGGCTCAATCAATGCCTTTTTAATTTTCTTGGCCTTTGATCTTGTAATTGGCCTAATCGGCAACTCTAGAGAATCATGTGATAATGTTTGTTGATTCTCATTATCCTTTGTGTTAGTAGGTTGGTCAATATCATAAAGACATGCTCATTGGGTTGAATTTCTACAAACTTTTAGTTTCTCTATGAAGTATAAATATAGAGTTCATAATATTGTTATTGATGGTTTGAGTCCAAGACATTTATTATTGAATAATATATAAATGGAAATGACAAGTTTTTAAGTGTTGTAAGATCTTTATGAGCATGATAGTGATCTCAACAAGATATGGGATAATGCAAATGTGGGGTTTCCATGCATTTTGTTATATTAAAGGATTATCTTTTTAAAAGAAATTGTGTAAGTATTCCTCAAAGTTCTTTAAGGGAAATCATTATCTTTGAAGCTCACAATGATGGACTTGGTTGACACTTCAGAAGAGATAAAACATTTGTTGTTATCCATGATAATTTCTTTTAGCCAAAGATGGAGAAAGATGTTACAAAGCTTATACAACATTGTAGGACATTCTATATTGCCAAATCACATAGTCAAAATTCATGTTTATACTCTCCACTTCTGATAGCCAAAACTCCTTGGGAAGATGTCAACATGGATTTTGTGATAGGCTTGCCTACAAGTTCAAGAAATAAAGATTCAGTTATAATAGTAGTTGTTTATTTCTCTAAAATAATGCACTTTATTCCATGTAGCAAAACACTTGATGATACTACTAATACTGATTTATACTTGAGGAGATTGTTAGACTTCATGATATTCCAAAAACAATAACTTCAAATTGAGATTCCAAGTTCATAAGTGATTTTTGGCGTATACTTTGAAGGAAACTTGGTACTCATATTCAATTTAACACTACTTGGCATCCTCAAACTGATGAGCAAACTAAAGTCATCAATAAGAGTTTAGGAAGTCTTTTGAGAAGTTTGGTGAAGAAGAATATTCAAGATTGGGATATTGTATTACCACAAGCTGAATTCGTTTACAACCATTCTACTAGTTAAAGTGTTGATTGTAATCCTTTTCAAGTTGTTTATGGTTAGAATATATTGATTCCATTAGACATAATTTCTTTTCCAACATGTCAGAATTTTAATGGTGATGTTAAAGAGCCGAATAGCTTAAAAAGTTGTATGAACAAGTTTATGACAAGATTGAAAGGCAAAATTAGAAGTATCAATCTCAAACTAATAAGCATATTAAGTATATAAATTTCAAAAAAAGTGATTTGGTTTGAGTGCATCTCAATAAGAAAAGGTTTCCACAAGGTAAGTTTGTTAAGCTTAAACCTAGAGTTGATGGTCCATTTAAGGTTCTGAAGTAGATTGATGAAAATACCTACAAGATTAAGCTACCCGCACATCTAAACATTTTAGACACTTTTAATGTGGCTAACTTAGGTCTTTTCTATGGTGATGATAGTACATATGACCCGAGGATGAGCCTTTTTCAACTAAGGGAATATGGCATAAGTGTGTCCTGTAGTGGTCCTAATAATGTTGGTTTACTTGAGTTTGGATTGGTAACGCAAATGGGTGAAGTTTTTTATGTTATTATTTTCATCCCATAGGCCAACTTTGAGCCTTATTTTGCATGTCTTCGTTACATGAAAAAATAAGTTTAACATGTGTTTTTCAAGTTTAAAATGTGATCTTTCTAAATTGTTCAACCATGTATGCATTAGAGTTTTCTACAATAAGTTATACATTTTTAATTTTTGAGTTTTCTAAGTGTTTGTTTGTGTTTCTTCTAAGTAAAAAATGTGTGATGATTATTATTTATCTAGTTTTCTATTACAGTCATTTACTTAGGTCTCAATTATGTTATTTTAGTGTTTTTCTAAACATGAAGGGTTATTTCAAGTACATAATATTGAATCAGATGACATATTGAAAATTTTTAACAAATTTTGAATATAAAGTTTTTGACAATCTATCAAAATTTATATCTCATTTGTAAGTTTACTGACACGACCAAAAGATTGATGTCTTCTCCCAAGTGCAGGAGTGTTGAAGTAATAAATAACCCGACAGGACCAGGGTCGAACCATAAGGAAGTTAATTGTATAAACTATAGACAACAATAATACAACAACAACAACAACAACAACAACAATAATAAAGAAGTTGATGAGAACTTTGAGATGGAAGATTAATGTAAGGATTAAACAATTATAAAAATAAATGTCAAGATTAGAGGATCTACTAATGGTATTTCAAACAAGTATAGTATAAACTCTTATTATTCAACTGGAAACCACACACAAAGGAGGTTCTGATCGGATGATTTGTCATTAATAGCTCATTATAAGTTGTTAACATAATTATATTAATTATCTTATTTAAGTAACACCAAACTTTTAAATATTATCAGGAATTCATGATGCTAACTTATGTTAACAACAATTCAAGTTCCTTTCATAGCACAGGTGTAGGTAATACCATACAATTGGGCTATGAGAGTGCCAAGCATTTGTTGTACCAAGTGTTATACAACACAAATCTATATTAACTATTTAACAAGCAAGGTATTAAGAATTAGTAAGATAAAAAGATAAGACATGTTAATATTAAACATTAAGGTCCATGTTGAGTTTACACTATACTTATTCTTACACCATTAGTGTAACCTTTTCACATTGACATAATAAATTTAGCTAAACATAATGAAGAAGAGAAACATAAATAAACAAAATAAGAACATAAATAAGATACAAGTTAAATAAGTAAAGGAAAGGAAATGAAAAGCATAAACAAGATATTAATTAAAGCAAAACTTAAGAATTACAAAAACAATATAAAGAGAGAGAGTAAGAGCAAGTTCTTGATATGAACAACCTAGCCCCTAAATGCATGGCAAATGCCTCCTTTTATAGGCCAAAATTTAGAACTATTGATTTGATGACTAATTGTTGAATGAGTGGCCAACTCTTGACTTTGTGAAAATCATTATCTTCTTGTCTGAATAAAACATCATTACTAGCATTAGAATTGGAACCACCTATTCTAATAAAAGTTATAGGAAATTGTCTTATCTTTCCAAGAAAAAAAAATTGAGGTCATTTGGAATTCTAGAACTTGAGATATGGGTTGAACACTGAACAATGTTTGGGCTGCATAACAGATTCAGACTTCTTCGTTATTACTATAATTTGAACTTGAAAATGGCCTTTTTAAATCTTGGACTCCACATGAAAGTTGTAAGCCTATGTCTTACCGAATCTGTCCAAAATATTGAGGTCATTTGGACATCTAGAACTCAAGATATGACCCAATTACCTAACAGTGTTCTAGTTTGGATTGCACTAACATCTCTTTTCTAAGTATGGCCCTCTCTTTATCCTTTCAATTTCAATACTTAAACTCATCAATCAATCCTTTCATTTATGTGATAGGCCTGCATTTAAGATGAATATTTACCATAAATTAAAGGTATCTTATATTATTATGTATGTTATTATAAAACATGCTTTAGTTAAGGAGTTATTGATACTTCAAGTGCAAAATGATGATATAAAACCTTATTAAAAATACACTTTTAAGTACTAATTATTTACTTTTAACTTTTTATCTAATTTAATTTGTATCTTCGGAGTTATTGGTATTTACATACACTAAATCTTAATTTCTTTAATGCACTTGAAAACTTGACAAATTTATTTTTGCTTCTCCTTTTTAGAACCCATACTTTGGTCTCATTCCTCCTTTTATTGGAATTCTTAAAATTTTATCCTTTTTGGATTTCAAGGGTAACAAATTCACGGGTTCCATTCCTCAGAAAATTGAGTTGCCAAAGTCTCCAATTGAATTAACCTTTTAAAAGGAGCATATGTTGGTCTTGCTTCGAGATGAAGAAATAAAAAAAGACAAGTTGTTATAGATCTATTGGCGGCTAGGGACTGTGATGGATGTGGGTCTACGACTGTGGTTTGATGGTGGTTTATGAGACGGAGAAATGGTGGTAATGGCTTTTAACAATTATCAAGTGTCCCCCAGCACACGACACCTCACTATGTATATTAACAACAATATATCTTTCTGTGAATTCCAATGATAACACAAATACAAAATGGCTGGTAGTAGGCGATTAAATTTAAGTTCTTCAATCATAGGACAACCACTATATGCCAAAGCATAATCCATGTCTGAAAATTGCATACAAGTGTTGGCACCACATGATTACAACTCTTTGTTATATCATTTTGCTACACCAGCCAAATAAAAGCTATGGCAACAACTACAAAGATCTAGGAGCTCAACTTTCCAAATCAGTAACTTATATGTGCTTTTTTGAAGAATGAAAGAGATTATGGGAATAAATACTTAGTAAAGCTCTTTCAAAAGTAAATGCTTTTGCTTCCCTAGAAAAAATAAATAGTTGTAATTAAGTTAGCATTGAAAGTAGATGTTGAATCGACACTAAAAGTAGATCCAATTAGGCAAAAAATAAAGAACTAAGGATCCATTTTGAACTTCAAGTGTTAAGAAGCATAAGTGAGATGTGTCCCTCTTTATTTGCTAAGAAAGGATTTGCAAGAGAGAGAGATTTGGGCATGATTGTTTTAGAGAAAAATAAGAAATTATAGTATTTTTGTTATTTCGAGTCACTAGAAACGTTTTAACATTAAATTAAATATAATGGTAAATTTGTAAATAATACAAGATTTTTGGTTGATTTTCTTTAGTCAAAATAAAAGGATGTAAAGTGTTATAAAATTAATAAAGTTGATGACAGAAAGTGTAATTGTAAAACCCAACAAAAAGATAATATTAGGTCGGCCTATGCTAAGAAAATTTTTTAAAAAAACTAACTAGCCTGCTCTAGGTAGAAATTGAGGGGGGGTATTGGCATATCCTAGGTGGGAATTATAAAAGAGGTAATCAACCCTAAAATAACCCAAAAAAAGGATAAGAACAAATATGACCACCACCTAAACACTCTCATCTCATTTAAGAGAGGTATAAATACAAGAGAGGAAAAAATCATCTCTTTTTCCTCTCCCCAAAACTGGCCAGCAGCCTTAGCTGCAACAACCACTCCTTTAGAAAACAAAACCTAACCAAACCAACTTGCATGCCATTTCTCTTGAGAGTTTGAGTGAATGGAGAGTTAGAGAAAGGAGACAACCAAAATCATGGAAGAAGAAAGAGCCTAAAAGGTCTCCTGGAACAATAGAAAAAAGGAGAGAAAAACTAAGAGAAAAGAGGAAGAAAACCACCAGAACGTTTCCTAAAGCTTGCTTAAAATCATGTGGTAAGAATAACATCACTTTTTTACTTGTTTCTTTAAGATTTCGGGACAAAGGGAGGAAGAAACCTCAAAAGGGAAATACTTAGGCCTCTTGCACTCATAGATTCAGAAAGGTTACATGGAAAGATTGAAGGGAAAATGGGGGTGAAGGGAATATAATTTTAGAATCTTTAACAAAAAAATGGATGTATATGGATAAACAAACCCTAACTAAAGGCCAACCAATTGAAATAATAAAAGGAGATGAAATGAAGTGATGAAATGTGTAGTTTGTGACCTTAATAAACTCCTAGAAACGTGCTTAAGCTGAAACAAAATTCATGTTTATGTTAATGTCTTGATTTTTCATATATTATTGAAAAACTTATATGAAAGTGAGATGAAATGATGGAATGTGCAGAATTGTAATCTTGTTAAGCCTTTAGTGACATGTTTGAGCTGAAACAGAAACCATACTATGTTAATGCTTTGATCTTGTGTGAAAGTGAGATGAAATGATGGAATGTGCAGAATTGTAATCTTGTTAAGCCTTTAGTGACATGTTTGAGTTGAAACAGAAACCATACTATGTTAATGCTTTGATCTTGTCTATGTGATTGATGAATTTGCATAATTATAATTCAAGTGAATGAAGGTGTGATTGTAGCATGTTGTTGTGAGTACAATTATGATAGAAATGATGAATTGCATGTGTAAATTGGGAGAGAATGGACATCAATTTTTGATCAAAGGAAAAAGGGAAACCATGAAAGAAACTTTGCGTGATGAACACCTTTAGAGAAATAAGACATAGGATGGAAATGTGACTCTTGTGAAATGTGAATTAACTATTGACACGACCAAAATATTGATGTCTTTTCCCAAGTGCAGGAGTGTCGAAGTAATAAATAACCCGGCAAGACTGGGGTCGAACCATAGAGAGGTTAATTGTATAAATTATAAATAACAAGACAACAACAATAACAACAACAACAACAACAACAATAATAACAATAATAGTAATAGTAATAGTAATAGTAATAATAATACTCAGTACGTGGCGTTGTTATACCTGAGAATGATCTAAAAGATCGGGTCACAAGTTTCCAGCCTATATACTGAGTTTATGAAAAGATCAAAGAGATATATTATATAATATAAACATAAAGGAGGTTCCAATCATATTATAAATTGTTAACATGATTACATTAGTTATCTTATTCGAATAAAGCTAATACTTGTAAATGTTGGCAGACACTCATGATTATAACTTATGTTAACAACAAATCAAGTTCCTTTCATAGCTCAGGTGTCGGTTATACCATACAGTATGGGCTATGAAAGTGCCAAGTATTTGTTGTACCAAGTGTTATACAACATAAATCTAGATTAACCATTTAACAAGCAAAGTATTAAAAGTGAACACGATAACAAATATAAAACATGTTAGTATCCAACGTTAAGGTCCATGTTGAGTTTATATTATATTTATTTTTACACCATTAGTGTACCCTTTTCACCTTGACATAATTAACTTAGCTAAACATAATAAAAGAAAGAAACATGAATAAACAAGACAAGAAGATAAATGAGAAAGAAGTTAACTAAGTAAACGAAAGGAAATGAAGTGCATAAACTTGATATTAATGAAAGCAAAACATAAGCAATACAAAGAGAGAAAGAAAGAGCATGATCTTGATCTGGAAACCAAGATGCCTCAATACATGGTAAGTGCCTCCTTTTATAGGCCAAAATTTGGAACTATTGATTTGTTGACTAATTGATGAGTGGGTGGCCACATCTTGACTTGGTGACAATCCTTATCTTCTTGTCTGAACAAGACGTCATTGCTAACATCATAATTTGCCCAGAATCCTCAGGAATGTTCTAGGAAATTGTCTCAGATTTCCAACAAAAAAAAAAAGATGAGGTCATTTGGACTTCTAGAACTCAAGATATGGGCTGAATACTGACTAGTGTCTGGGTTGCAGGACAGCTTCGGACTTTTTCCTTGTTCCTACAATTTGGACTTCAAAACGGCCTTTTTAAATCTTGGGTTCCGCATGAAAGTTGTAGGCCTATGTCTTACCTTTCCATCCATATAAAGTGGACCTAAATTCGAGATCTAGAGCTCCAGATATGATCCAATTACCGAGCAATGTTCCGGTTTGGACTGCACCAGCATCTCTTTTCTAAGTTTGGCCATCTCTTTGTCCTTTCACTTTCAATACTTAAACTCTTCAATCAATCCTTTTATTTATGTGATAGGCCTGCATTTAAGATGAGCATTTACCATAAATTAAGGTATCTTATAGTATCAAACTTGTTATTATAAAACATGCTTTAGTTAAGGAGTTATTGATACTTCAAGTGCAAAATGATGATATAAAACCTTGATAAACATGCACTTTTAAGTACTAATCAACTATTAATTTGTGTTAATGAATTGGTATGATAGAATTGAAAACATAGAATGTATGATTGTGGTAATAATAGGTCTCGATCTTGAAATGATGGTTAAGAGAACCTTTGCAAAATATACATGTTGAGACTTGATTGCATATTGCTTAATAACCTTGTGATGAATTTGATGTGATTTGGTGATTATTTATGTCCAACTAGGTGGGGGTATGTTATAAGGGGGAAAGCTTAGCTTATACCTTACACTTAGCCTAGGGAAAGAGTAAAAACCAGAAATGACTCAATTATTGCTAATGATTTCTAATTCAATAGTAAATTAGGTTCGTTGATGAATCCATGCGTCAGCCATGAAATTATGTTCGCTAATGATTTTTAAGTCAGCAGTGAATTGGGTTCGCCAATGATTCATGCATCAACTATGAAATTGTGTTTGCTGAAGATTTTTAAGTTGGCAACAACTCAATTTTTATTGACAATTTCTAAGTCAATAGTGAATTGGGTTCACTAACGATTTCATGTGTCAACCATGAAATTGTGTTCATTAATGATTTCTGAGTCGACAACAACTTAGTTTTCGTTAATGATTTCTAAACCAGAAGTGAATAGTGTTCGTTAACGATTCCATGCGTCAGTCGTGAATTCGTTTTCACTGACAATTTCTAAGTCAACAACAACTCAGCTTTCGTTGATGATTTTTTAATTAATTGTGAATTAAACTTTTGCTAACGATTCCATGTGTCAGCCATAACTCAATCTTCGCTAATAATTTTTATGTCACTAGTGACCTAGTTTTCGCTGATGATTTGTGTCACCAGCGACCTAGTCTTCGCTTATATTGTTCTATGATAGTAGTTACTTAGTTTTGTTAATAAACCCCACGTCATAAATGACTTAATTCTCATGATGATTTCATCATCACTTTGACAACACTCACTACAAGACTCAAGAATTAAACACTAAGATGTATGTGGGTAACCTGCATTTAAAATTAAGAGAAGTGTTTTAATTTGATGACTTTCATTACATGATTACATTATGTGTGGAACACTAGAATATGAATATGTGTATTCTTGGGATATGTATGGTATTGGTTTTTATGATTACAAAATGTGAATATGCTGATTAATGATCATTTGATGTGTCGATACACGACGTCGGGCGACGGCTTCGCTTTTTGTTTGTTTATTTAACAAAAAGGATTTTTTTTTATTGGGGGAAATGAAGATTTTATTGGAGTCGTCATCTAGTAATATGAGGGAACTAGAAATCCCAAATTAGACATTGGTCCCAAAGATTTGGGTACTGGGTTAGTTATGATTAAGGGAAGGTAGACACCACCCTTAAATCATCCTTTCAAAAGAAAGGTTACCTTTACTTGTGTTTTTTTTTCAAATGATATTATATTTTGAGCTTATTTGCAATTTTATTATTTTTTAAAATGGTTAACGTCGGTCCCTAAAAATAGGAGACACGTTAAAAATGACATCAGTCCCTAAAAATAGAAGACTCGTCTAAAATATTGACGTTTAACCCTAAAAAGGAGATCTACGTCTGAGTTATCAAAAAAACATTATGGACATAATCCATATTTGTTTGGTATTTAAAGTTTTTTGACATCGGTCCTTTTCTATAAAAAGAGACATGTCGACAAACAATATTTGTTTATAAAAACAAATATTTTGATATCATTAAGAAATGGGTACAACTATTCTTGAGAAGTTGGGCTTTGCACCCACGACCGATAATATGATAAGATTATATTTATTTATTTTATATTTATTTTTGTTTTTTTTTACATGCAAGAAAATTTATATACAAAATAAAAAAAATGTTAGAAATCTCCAAAAAAAATTACTTGAGTGCCACTGTATAGGTAAAAGACTGAAATACCCTTGGATTTCCTGAAAAATTACAAAAAAGCCACTGGCGGCGTGTGTGGCTCACGCGCGGTTACTGTTGACGCCGGTGAAATTTTCTGGTGAGATTTCCAGCCAACGAGTGGTCGATTCTGGTAGATATGAGGTAGAGGATTCTGATGGTGGTGGTCTCGAAGGTCATTGATGGCTGAAGAGGGAGAATCGTCGACTTGAAGCTTTGATGGCCGACGAAGATCGCGGCCTTTTTCCGGCTAGATGAGGCGGCTAAAACGCTGAAAACGCCCAGGGTTTTGCTTTATAGGATGATACGGTTCAGCCCTATGATACGACCCAAGTAAGGGCAGATTCGGATTTTGGCGTAAAAAGCGCAGCAGTCCAGGTTCACGGCAACAATCATAATTCTCAATATGACCGTTGGATCGGGATAATATTTTATGTGGACTCTCCAGACATATCTTACTACCTTGGGTTAAAAATTCAGGTCAATCGGAGTTCGGGAAGGAACCACAATACTGGTCAACGGAGGTTGTACGAATTTTGTTATTTACTTCCATTTCACTTGGACTTCCTATTTGGTTAGGATTCTTTTCCTACAAGGATGTGGCAGCTAGTTTTGGGAATTTCCTAGTTCCACAAGGATCTTTAATGAGCTGCAATATAATCTACAAGTGTGGCGGTGATTCATTAATGTTTCAAAATCCTTTTCTTATATGGATTCCTTATTCATCCTAGCAACACAAGGAAAGAAGGGCTGGTGGTATTTAATGACAAATTAGTTTTTTTTATTATTTTCTTTAATGTTTGGGCTTAATTAAAACTTTGTTTTGATCTAGGGTCCAAGGCTTGTTTGGATCAGGTTATGGGCTTTTCAGTTTAGGGTTTTGGGCTAGTTTTGAGTGGACCTCATATAAGTCCACATAAGGGGTCCATTAGGGTTAACTTTTCAAGAACTATTTAAACTCATGTAGGCCACAATTTCGGAGCTTTGATGATTATTATTCTGAATTTTTCAGTTTTAACGTGTGAGAGTGATTCTTGCATTCTTCAGTTCTTGAACGAACTGAATCTGACTTATCAAAGATTAACTGGCTTCGTGATGTCATTCTACTCATTCCAATAGTGTTTGTGCCTTGGGGCAGGTTTCCATTGTGTCACACTCCTATAAGACCTATTTCGGCTTTCCGGGATCAGATCTCAATCTTGATTGTGGGTTGCGTGACCACGTGATCACGAGGTTCGCATCATAGGAGGTTAGAAACCTTTCTGTGGTGATTCGGAGGCTTGAGATGGCCGGAAATGGGAGATCAGATGAGAGAGAGGGAGTCGCCAGCGAGAGGAGAGAGAGAGTCCGAAATTCTGCTACGGTGTGAACGCGTACATGGTGTACCCGTAACGCTGAAGGCTGTGATCTGTTGGATCTCAAATGAAACAATCGTGCGGCTGTGATTGGCTTGATCTGCAGGTTGATCAGACGGTCCGGATGAGCAGGGCTTTGATCTGGTGTGGCGCGATACACCAAAAGATCGGTACACCGGGTGACATGACACAACGAGATCAAAGGGAAGAAACCTTGTTCCTGCGGTAGAGCCTATAGTTTGGCGTACTACCTTTGAAGTGAATGGTCGTCCAGTTATAATAGAGGATATTGTAATGGACAATGAAGATATTGTTGTAGCCGTAGCTAGAGACATGATCCTTCCTCATGATGAAATAATGCTGGCAGCCAGGACCGATATTGAAGCAGTGAATCAATCACTTGCTCTCAGTATCAGAGCTACTTTGTCTTTGGTGAACATTGCGGAGCGTCTTCATGCCAGAAGACTTGAGTTGAATATTCAAATTCCTAAGCTCCACCGTCAGATTGAGAATTTAAGAAAAAGACTATGTGATGAAAGACGTCATAGAAACGACTTGGAGAGGAGAAACTAAGAGCTCAATGCACGTGTTGACTTTTGGAGGGACTATATGAACACACAACACCGCGAGTTCGAGGAAAAAATGGAGCGTATAATTAACCAATTTGAGGAACTTCAAGTAATGATCAATCATCAAGATGAAAATATCCCTAATCGTCCTCGCAGTGTTTAATGTTTGTACTTGTAAAATCTTTTTCCATGAATAAAAACCCATGTTTCTTGTCTACATTCAGGAATTTTGCTTTTGTGGAATTGCCATATTTGATGTGATTTAGAAGAACTTCATTTCATCTTAATCTTGTTGGATCCCGTTAGGAATTTTGTTTCGTGAAATATCTGCAAAACAAATATGCAATGCTTGTGGAGTTAGATGATATGCAATGCATCTTACCTGTTTTGAAATATAGATCCCCGTTCATCTTGTTTGAGGATCTTAACATTTAGTGAGCTCTTTTGATTCACGCATACTTCAAATCTACTCATGACGACCCATGTTCATTTTTCTAAGATAAGCTTTGTTTGAGTTTCCCAACAGTCACTGCACTTTTCTCTATTGGTAACTTCACTGGGAGAATTAACTTCTCCTTGGCCCGACATTGTTCTATTGGC
Organism: Populus davidiana; assembly: GCA_030145905.1. Lineage (NCBI taxonomy): Eukaryota > Viridiplantae > Streptophyta > Magnoliopsida > Malpighiales > Salicaceae > Populus > Populus davidiana. The sequence goes on from CM057796.1 coordinate 2,887,293, forward strand.
AACATTCTCATTATTGAATATTCTTTAACCAATTCATATGGTCAATATAAGAGGATTTTCCCGCTTCACCTGGGATTTCATATATTTCTCGTACTGAAGATGCATCAGTAATCTTGTTGTCTAACTAATCATATTGTGAGAGTCAACAATCTCCTTTCATGGATACTGCAAATCATACTATTTCAGTCCTCATGCTGGAAGAAGTCCACAGTTTTATCATGTGTATTTTCCACTAGGGAAGCAAATTAACTGGTAACTGCTTCTCTGCCCCTTATAAGAATTAACTGCCTCATTTCATTTCCTTCTTTGCTCTTGTTGTCATTAGAATCTCTGATTTTCTAATGGTGCCTCGTAGTGTGTCATATATTCATTTTTCTTACAAAGCAAACCTTTTTTTTTCAAAAATGATTTTTTAAAAGATTTGTTTTGTTCTTGAAAACTGAAACTCTCAATGTCTGTTTATTTATGTTCAGGCAACTCTGGGGCTTTATATCAAATCTGTTAGTAAAAGTAATCTAAGATGAAGGTAAGTAATGAGATGACCTTCTGCTTTGGTTTTCAAAGTGTTCAGGTGATTGCTTGAAGGCATTTTCAGAGAAAAGAAACAATTTGCCTTTTATTTTAGAAACACTCTTTTTAACAACATAAATAATGACAAGTAATTATTTGCTACGCCATAACTCTTTATGGAACTCTTATATTTTGAGAATGCCGTTTATTGATCTATGTAGTTTACTTGATTAGAAAGGACTTCAAAGGTACGTAATGTATTTTATGGCTCAAGGCTATAAAAGAAAGAGTATTCCATAAGCTCAAAAAAGTGTTTAAGGACTTATAAACTATAGATCACTATTATCTTGTCTTGGCATTTTCTTTTGCTACCTTGACAACAAAAATGATACTAAATATTCCAAATAAGGAACTTCTATTTTTTTTTTTATTATTCCCATATTTGTTCGGAATTCTCTCAATTGTTTGGAATTTTATTTAATTCTTTGTTTTCAGACTTTATAATCTTACATGCCTTCAAGACGACTTCCATAATCATATTTCTCTTTTTGTCCCCTAGTGTATGGTGTGATCTTAGTTAAGGTTCTCATGAAAGGAAAAGGTTTAAACAGACTCAACTCAAATTGGGACTGTAAGGATAATTTTAAAGAAAGTGAAAGGAATATCAAAGATGGCCTTTCCTCATTTCAAGTAAGATCAGTTAAAACCAATAAACTTTGTCCACATCCAGCGTAATGCTTTGGATTTGTAAGATACCATGTTTTGCGAGTCTATGACAAACTAATGTACTACCAACCATTATTTATGCTGATAAAATATGGATCTAAGATATAATTTGGGTGATAGTTGTTCCAATTGCATGTTTTTGACTTGTTTGGTCATCTCTTTCAAGGGAATTGTTCTAAACATTATTCCAAACAAAATCATTGATTTATTTCATTGAAATCACAAACAAAATCAGTTCTTTTAAAACCTCATTTAAGAAGAATGGATTCTCCTGTAAAAAAAAGTTTGAAAGATCAAATTGTTGAGTCATTGAGATCATGTATGGGTTTTTTTTTGGTGAGGTATATGCAAAGAGAATTTCCTGGCCAAAACTTCATTGATTTGATTGGATGAAACACATCATACATAATACTTTTTCACAGAATCAGAGTTCACAGGCCTAGGTAAATCATCTCCATCCATCCTATTTAACAATAGAGCCCCTTCAGAGAATGCCTTATTCACTACATATGAGCCTTCATAGTTTAGTGCCCACTTGTTTCGTCTTCACTTGGTAATGACAAGATTTTTCATAGTACAAGACCCCCTTCTTTGAATTCTCTTGGTTGAACTTTCCGGTCATATGCTTTGGCCATCCTTCTTTGGTATAGCTGGTGATGATAAATTACGGCCAACCTCTTCTCACTTATCATGTTTAGTTGCTCATATCTCACTTTAGCCCATTCAGCTTCTTCTAGTTTAGATTCTATTAGTACTCTCAAAGATGGAATTTCAACTTCCAAAGGCATCACTGCCTCCATCCCAAATACTAATGAGTAAGGTGTAGCTCTAGTGGATGTCCTTACTGCTGTACGATATGCATGTAAAGCAAAGGGAAGCATCTCATGCCAATCCTTATAAGTGGCTACCATCTTCTGGATAATCTTTTTGATATTCTTGTTTGCAGCTTCGACAACACCATTCATCTTTGGTCTGTAAGGAGACGAGTTTGAATGTTTAATTTTCCACTTCACACACAATTCTGTGATTATTTTTCCATTAAAATTTTGGGTGTTGTCAATCACTATCTTCTCAGGTGAACCATACCGACATATCAAATCTTTCTCAATGAAGCACTTGACCACTTTTTGAGTTACATGAGCATAAGAGTTGGTTTCTACCCACTTTGTGAAGTAATCAATGGCTACTAAGATAAATTGATGCCTATTGTTGGCCTTTGGGTTGATTGGCCCAATCACATCTATTCCCCACATTGCAAATGGCCATGGTGATGTCATATTAAATAGAGGAGCTAGAGGTACATTTAGCTTATCACTATACACTTGACATTTATGGCATTTTCTAACATAATCGATGCAATCTTTCTCCATGGTCATCCAGAAGTACCTAGATCGTTGCATTTGTCTAGCCATCATGTGCCCACTTGCATGAGTTGCACAAATTCCTTCATCAATTTCTCATAATGCTACCTTAGCTTCAATTTCATCTAGGCATCTTAGTAAAGTTCCATTGAATGACCTTTTATATAGAATTTATCCATCCAGGTAAAATTCCATGGATAACCTTCTCAAGGTCTTCATATCTACTTTAGATGCCCCCCAAGGGATATTCTTGATATTAGATAAACCGTTTGATGTCATAAAACCATGGGTTCCCATCTATTTCTCCTTCAAGTGAACAACAATGAGCTGAAAAAATTTTAATCTCAATACGGATTAGTTGTACCCTGATTCCGTAATCAATTTTGGCCATAGAAGCTAAGGTTGCCAAAACATCAGCAATCTGGTTTTTATCTCTTCCTATATGGGTAAAATCTATCTCATCAAAGCCCTCAGTCAGTTTTGAGAGATATTGTTGATATGGGATCAATTTTTCTTCTTTGGTCTGCCACTATGTGTTGATACCTATTGAGGGTATTTAATAACTTCTAGAAAACCAGCATCCCACTGCTTATCTATCTCTGCCTTGACCTTGAGTAGAATATCCGAGCGTGTTCTTCTCAATTTCTGCTTAACAGGTTTACATCCTTCTATCAAAGGCACTCTGTGTACTACAATATCAATGTCTAAACCAGGCATATCTGTATAAGACCAGGCAAACACATTCATATACTCTTATAGTAACGAGGTTAAACTGCATCTTTCTTCTGTAGTAATTAGAGTTCCAATCTTTAGCTCTCTTTTATCTTGCTCGGAGCCTACATTTATCACCTCTAATTCTTCTTTTGCAGGTTTCCAAGCATGCTCAGATTGGTCTACCTATCTAGTAAACTCTTCATATAATCTTCATTCCATTCCTCTTCGTCCATTGCAATCACATCATTATCAAAGTTTGGCCATTCATTTTCAATGCAATATGTTTGTGGATTTATGGAGGATTCGCTTTCAGAATTCTTGAAAGCGAAAGGTGTTTTTTAGTGTAAATGTGTATCTTGTAGCCAAACAAAACAAAAAAGATAACAATTGTTGAAGAAAATGCATGATCTCAATAATATTTTAAAATTTGACTCAATAGTTATGAAAAGACCTTATGTTGACATCTTGAGCCAAGATTGCTAACTAGGTACAAAAACACAAAGCAAACTACAAAGCAAAGCACACAAAGCACATAAAAGCAAATATAAGCAAACGCTTATTCATTACTTCTTGAAAACAGCTGGGGCTTCTTTAATCTCCCAATTATGGAATACTTCATCAACTGAAAGCTTTCGCACAAAGGCGTTGGTTGGAGCCTCCTCTAGAGAGTGGATAGTTAACTGAGGTAACAGTTCATCTTCTTTTGCTGTTTTTGGCTCATCATTAGAATTCTAGCCTTTTCCTTCACCTTCTTCTACATTGTTGATATCCATGAAAGCAAGTTTATGTCCCAAGACTTCCGTCATGTTTTCAGGTTTCATTACATATGCTAACTTTGGGAAAGAAACATGGATTGGTGGGATTACAATGTCTTCTTCTTCTAGCTTTCTTCCTTCCATTCTAGACAACCTTCTTTCTCGTTTAATCCTAGCAGCTCTCTGGTAATCATTTTTCTTAGGCTTAAAGCCAAGCCCAAACTACTGATCAGCAGCCTTAATTTTTATTATGTTGACTCTCTTAAGATTTCCAGCAATTGGATCATTCTGGAATGGTAGCCCATGTTTCAAAAAGCACTTAGCTATCATTCTAGCAATATCAGAAATCATTGGTCTTCTTAACACCATATTCTCTAGTACCCATTCAGTGTTCACAACCTCGAAGGCATGGAGATTTCCATCTTTGCAATCTTCTGGTTCAATATAAGGGACCAACACATTCCTTATCATGGACAAGGTTTCTTATGCCTTAACTTTCACTAAAGTACCATTGATAATGTACTTCAAACATTGGTGTAGAGATGATGTCACAGCCCCAGCGGCGTGTATCCATGGCCTTCCCAATAACATGCTATACGAAGGATGGATATCCATCACTTGTAAGGTTATCAAAAACATCTGAGGCCCTATAAACAATTCAATGCCAATGGTCCCTATCACCTGTCTAGGGGAACCATCATATGCTCTAGTTGTCATCGTGCTTGGTCTCATGTAGGTAGCATCAATTGGCATCTCATCTAGTATATGCCTTGGTAGCACATTCAAGGCTGAACCATTATCCATAAGCACTTTGCCGATCAAATAGTCTTTATATTTCACGGTGATGTATAAAGGCTTGTTATGCCCAATCCCTTCTGAGTCTAGCTCATCTTCTGTGAAGTATAAGTAATTAGAGGCTTGAATTCTTCTCACCAAATGTTCCATTGTATCTTGAGTAATATCCTGTGGCACATATGATTCATTCAACACCTTTTGCAATGCTTTACGGTGTAACTCAGAACTCAAGATAAGTGACATTAAAGAGATTCTAGCAGGAGTTTTCTTCAACTGATCTACCACACTATACTCACTATGCTTCATCAACTTCAGAAATTCATTAGACTCATCTTCACTTATAGGTTTGTTCACTTCCATACTTTCAAAAGCATCAACTATCTCTTTTCCTTTAGCTTTCCTCTGCCTCTCTAATTCTTCTGGTGTAAAACACCGACCACTTCGAGTTAAACTGTCGATTTCAGGGTGAAAGATAGGAGTAGGGTTCTTAATGTTGAAAGAATACCCATAATTGTAAGGCATTATGCCATAACTTCCACTATTTGTGCATACAGGCTTGGTCAAGATTAGATTTGGTGGACCATCCATAGTTGGTTGGATTCTACAAACTTACGTTTTTTTCTCCTGACGGCCTATCATCCCAACTTCACTGCTCTCTTCTTCACTCCCTATCCTTATCATGCCGAAAGTCAGCATCCTTTTCACTTCTTGGTGAAATTCTTCACAATCATTAATGTGATGTCCCACCTTTCCATGAAACTTACAATAGTTATTTCCATTCATCACTGGTTCAAACTCAGATAAATATCCAGACTGTACCAGCATACCATATAGTCTTTCCATGGAAACCTTCAAAACTCTTTCCTTTTTACCCTCCACTTCTACAGCATTCACTCCTCCACTGCTTGCAGCATGATTGGGCAAAGGGTTGGACTTCACATTCGGTGCATCATTAAAAGTTATCCATCTAGCTTTTATCAATTACAGAAGCTTGTTTTTAAATGCATTACAACTTTCAATGTTATGCCCAGCAACGCCACCATGATACTCACATTTCAAATCTGGCTTATACCAATTTGGGTATGGAGGTTGTAGTGGGGTTAAGGGAACAAGGGCTATTTGCCCAATACTCAACAACTTTGAGTACATTTCTTCCAAGGGAAGTGGTAATGGTGGCAGTCGTTCTTGGGTTCTTTGAAAATTCCTTCTTGGAGGATTAACAATCTGGTTACTTTGTTGGTCATTTGGTTGATTTTGTTGGTTGGTAGGGAAAGGTTTAGTGAAGTTTACACTTGCAACTTGTTGGGTGGGTATTTGGAAGTTATAATAATGGTAATTCTTTTTCATACCCTTATACACTCCTTCCACATTGTTCACATCGGAATCCTTTTTTTTCCCAGTAAAGCCTTTCTTCTCAGTAGGCTCTAACATTCTCCCCGTTCTTATTGCTTGTTCTATCCTCTCAGCGATAGTTACAGCATCATAGAAATGCTGAGCTGAACTACCCACCAGGTGTTCAAAGTAGGGAGATTTAAAAGTGTTAGAAAACAGAGTGACCATTTCTTTTTCTAATAAAGAGGGTTGCACATGAGATGCTTTTTCACGCCATCTCAAAGTGTATTCTCTTACAGTCTCTTTGTTGCCCTTCTCCATGACTAACAAGCTTGACTTGTTTGGGGCTACCTCCATGTTGAATTTATACTGCTCCACAAAGGCTTTTACCAAATCTTTCCACTTTCTGATCTTAGTATTATCCAGCCTTGTATACCAGCTTAGTGTCGATCCAGAAAGATTGTCTTGAAAGAAATGGATGAGAAGTTTCTCATCATTCACTACTTCTACCATCTTATTGCAGTAAGATTTAAGATGAGTGACTGGGCATTCAGTTCCAGTATACTTGATGAATTCTGGTACCCTAAATTCTTTGGGTACAGTTACATTTGGAACTAAACACATTTCTGCAACATGAACAGGATCATATAATTCTGCCCCTTCAACTGCTTTCAATCTTTCTTCCAGAGCGGTCAATTTATCATAATCGACATATTTAGAGAATTTCATCCTATGTAGGTCATCAGCTATCAAGTTTACGGTAACTGGCACTTGTGTTGGTGGAACATTGGTAGTGAACTATTGTTCAAATGAAGAGGGTTTTGCCCCTAAATTTTGAGACGTGAATACAAAAGGAGCTGCTGGCATAGATACAGATGGACTTGCAACTGCCGGCTGAGTAGAGGTATCTTCCCCAGACTTGGATACTAGGGTCTGCTCGAGTAGACTTGTAAGTTGTGTAATATCATTTTTCATATTCTCCAGCTCTCTTTGATAATGAGCCTCTAGATGGGCCCTTTCTTTGTTCTCCATTATCTTCCTTCGTAGTCGAGTGTAATGAATTTTATGATCTTTTGGGGGACCTATATTTCAACCTGAATGAATGCAAGTAAACTAAATGAAATGCACAAATGGATGCAAAATGCCATATGGTTTATTCATGCTTGTTATTTGTTTCAATTTTTCCTTTAACTTATGACGAGGAACAGACCAGATCAGATTCTCTTAAGAAAGTTCTCATTGAGGACTCCAAACCTACAGGAACTTGAACTGATTTAAGGGAGAAATTTGATGCCATATTCTGATGTCAAATAATCCCCTTCATCATGTTGGTTCAATTCTGATCTGGTCAAAAGTTCCTCAATAGCAATGGGTTTTTTCATCTCACACTTCCTATAAGGATCGGTGGAGATTTAATGAGAATATGAAATGTATATGAACATGTATATTAATGCATTGACATTTGTTTGTGTCTTAAAAGGTATATCCTAATTGATAGGATCTAACTCATAAGATTTGGCTTAGTTTATTCTATTCTTAAAGATTTTTTTTGGTTCTTAGATTGCCCGAATTACCCATGGAGTAATCGACCTCTTAACCTTAAACAACATGAGTATGAGAGAAAAACTCCACAATACTAGTTGCATAGGGTGAGTTACAATCTAAGCGAAAGTCCAAATGAGCATCAGTGGACATAAGTCACACTTGCCACCTGAATCTTTCTTTTCTAATCATAAAAGGACGAGCTCGGGTTCAAAGCTTTTATGGGTTCATCGTGAAGTGTGTGAATACACAAATAAATAACATGCATGCATGTGCAATCTAAGAAATTGAAATGATTACAATAAATATCGCATAAAATAAATAGCGTAGATAAAATAAATGCAAAAAAATAAATAGCAATAAAAAAAACAAATGAAAAGCACACACAAGCAGTTGGTTCAACCTTAATTCCTCAACGGAGTCGCCATTCTGTCGATACACGGCGTCGAGCGACGGCTCCACTTTTTGTTTGTTTATTTAACAAAAAGATTTTTTTTTATTAGTAGAAAAGAAGATTTTAATGGAGTCGTCATCTAGTAATATGAGGGAACTAGAAATCCCAAATTAGACATCGATCCCAAAGATTTGGGTACTGGGTTAGTTATGATTGAGGGAAGGTAGACACCACCCTTAAATCAACCTTTCAAAAGAAAGGTTACCTTTATGATTAGTACTTAAAAGTGCATGTTTATCAAGGTTTTATATCATCATTTTGCACTTGAAGTATCAATAACTCCTTAACTAAAGCATGTTTTATAATAACAAGTTTGATACTATAAGATACCTTAATTTATGGTAAATGTTCATCTTAAATGCAGGCCTATCACATAAATAAAAGGATTGATTGATGAGTTTAAGTATTGAAAGTGAAAGGACAAAAAGATGGCCAAACTTAGAAAAGAGATGTCGGTGCAGTCCAAACCGGAACATTGCTCGGTAATTGGATCATATCTGGAGTTCTAGATCTTGGATTTAGGTCCATTTTATATGGATGGAAAGGTAAGACAAAGGCCTACAACTTTCATGAGGAGCCCAAGATTTAAAAAGGTCGTTTTGAAGTCCAAATTGAAGGAACAACGAAGAAGTCCGAACCTGTCCTGCAGCCCAAACACTATTTAGTGTTCAGCCCATATCTTGAGTTCTAGAAGTCCAAATGACCTCATATTTTTTTTGTTGGAAAGCTAAGACAATTTCCTAGAACATTCCTGAGGATTCTGGGCAAATTATGATGTTAGCAATGACGTCTTGTTCAGACAAGAAGATAAGGATTGTCACTAAGTCAAGATGTGGCCACCCACTCATCAATTAGTCAACAAATCAATAGTCCTAAATTTTGGCCTATAAAAGGAGACACTTACCATGTATTGAGGCATCTTGGTTTCCAGATCAAGATCATGCTCTTGCTTTCTCTCTTTGTATTGCTTATGTCTTGCTTTCATTAATATCAAGTTTATGCACTTCATTTCCTTTCCTTTGTTTAGTTAACTTCTTTCTCATTTATGTTCTTGTCTTGTTCATTTATGTTTCTTTATTTCATTATGTTTAACTAAGTTAATTATGTCAAGGTGAAAAGGGTACACTAATGGTGTAAGAATAAGTATAATATAAACTTAAAATGGACCTTAATGTTGGATACTAACATGTTTTATATTTGTTATCTTATTCACTTTTAATACTTTGCTTGTTAAATGGTTAATCTAGATTTATGTTGTATAACACTTGGTACAACAAATACTTGGCACTTTCATAGCCCATACTGTATGGTATAACCGACACCTGAGCTATGAAAGGAACTTGATTTGTTGTTAACAAAAGTTATAATCATGAATGCCTGCCAACATTTACAAGTATTAGCTTTATTCGAATAAGATAACTAATTTAATCATGTTAACAATTTATAATCTGATTGGAACCTCCTTTATTTGTGGTTTCCAATTGAGTAATAAGAGTTTATACTATACTTGTTTGAAATACCATTAGTGGATCCTCTAACCTTGAAATTTGTTTTTATCATCCTTACATCAATCTTACCTCTCAAAGCTCTCTTTATTATTATTATTATTATTATTATTTACATTCTGTTTATATTATATATCTCTTTGATCTTTTCATAAACTCAGTATATAGGCTGGAAACCTGTGACCCGATCTTTTAGATCATTCTCAGGTTTAACAACGCCACGTACTGAGTATTATTATTGTTGTTGTTGTTGTTGTTGTTGTTGTTGTTGTTTTTGTTGTTGTTGTTGTCTTGTTATTTATAATTTATACAATTAACCTCTCTGTGGTTCGACCCCGGTCTTGCCAGGTTATTTATTACTTCGACACTCCTGCACTTGGGAGAAGACATCAATCTTTTGGTCGTGTCAAGTTTTTGGCGTCGTTGCCGGGGAGGTAAATTCTTGTATAAATTATAATATTTATTTTCATTTTCTCTTTTCACTTTTTATTTTTCTAACTCTTGTGTCTTATGTTTTGTTTTGTTTTGTTTTGTTTCTTTTTCTTCTCTTTTCTTTTCTTCCTTTAATTCTCTTCTTACACGTGCATGAGAGTTTGGTCACGTACATTAAGTGGTAGACTTTGTAGGGTATCCTCATCATTTTCAGAAAATATGGCTGAAGAAGATAATCAATCGCTTCATAATGAGAATAATGAGAATAACCGTATGAGAACACTTAGACACCACATGAATCCCACAAGAACAAGTGCACCCTCATGCATAGTTTTCCCTCTTGATGCATCTCATTTTAATTTTAAGCCAGGCATTATTCAACTTTTACCTTCTTTTCATGGTTTAGACTTAGAAAATCCAAACTTGCATTTAAGGGAATTTGAGGAGGTCTGTAATACCTATAATGACTCAAATTGTAGCATGAGCACCATTAGATTAAAGCTTTTTCCTTTTTCATTAAAAGATAAAGCTAAAACATGGCTACAAAATTTGAGACCAGGATCTATTCATGCTTGGGATGAAATGCAACAACAATTTTTAAAGAAGTTTTTTCCATCTCACAGAACAAACTCTTTCAAAAGACAAATCATCACTTTCACTCAAAAGCCAGGATAAACATTTTACCAATGTTGGGATAGGTATCAAGATTTGCTTAATACTTGCCCACATCATGGTTTTGAAACATGGAGATTGGTTTCACATTTTTATGAAGGTTTAACACCTAGAGATAGGCAAATGGTTGAACTGATGTGCAATGGAACCTTTGAAGATAAAGACCCTAATGAAGCAATGGAGTACCTAGACTTGTTAGCCGATAATGCTCAAAATTGGGACACCACAGGTACTTATAAGGCACCAAGTAAAACTCAACCTCATACATCTAGTGGAGGTATGCACAACCTTAGGGAAGATCATGACCTCCAAGCCAAGTTTGCATCTTTAGCTAGAAAAGTCGAGGCACTAGAATTGAAAAAGAGTGATCAATTAAAATCTATTCAAGACATTGTGTGTCAAATCTGTGAAACAAATGAACATGCAACCAATGATTGTCCAACTTTGCCTTCTTTTAAGGAATGCCTCCATGAACAAGCCCATGCTTTAAACAGTTTCCAAAGGCCAAACCATAACCCATACTCACAAACGTATAACCCTGGTTGGAGAAATCACCCAAATTTTAGTTGGAAGAGTGATAGCAACAATGAACAAACTTCACAGCCACCGTTTCAAGCACACCATAATTTCCAAAATTCTCATGGATATGCACCTCCTTATGCTCCACCTCCTAGAAGAAATCTTGAGGAAACATTGCATGCATTCATTGAAAAGCAAGAGGCAATCAACACTCAACTTGCTCAAGGCATGACAGATTTTAAAGATACTCTTGCAAAGTTAACATCTGCTCTTAGTTTCCAAGAGAAAGGTAAGTTTCCATCTCAACCACAACAAAATCCAAAGGGGCAATACAATGCAAATGCAAGTAGTTCTGGAAGCCAACACATGGATCAAGTCAAATCAGTTATCACTCTTCGTAGTGGTAAGGTTATTGAAAAACCCATTCTTGAACCTTGTGAGAAAGATGATGAGTCTATCTCTGAGGGTAAGGAAGGGGTTGAACCTAAACATTGCAAAGAAAAGGTTGATTCCCCGCCAATACTCCCATTTCCTCATGCCATGACCAAACAAAGGAAAGTCAATCACAACTCTGAAATCTTTGAAACTTTCAAACAAGTAAGGATCAATATACCTTTGTTGGATGCTATTAAACATGTTCCTTCCTATGCTAAATTTTTGAAAGATCTATGCACTGTGAAGAGAAAACTGAATGTGAAAAAGAAAGTATTTTTAGCCGAACAAGTAAGTGCCATTCTTCAGAACAATAATGCTTTGAAATATAAAGACCCTGGTTGTCCTACAATTTCTTGCTTTATTGGAGAACATAAAATTGAAAGAGCCTTACTTGATCTTGGAGCTAGTGTGAATTTACTTCCATATTTAGTTTTTCAGAGTCTCAATCTAGGTGAGTTAAAACCAACTTCTGTAACTCTTTTACTCGCCGATAGATCTGTAAAAGTTCCTAGAGGAATAATTGAAGATGTGTTAGTACAAGTCGATAAATTCATTTATCCCGTGGATATTAAATTCTTGAACACACAACCTGTTGAAGCATGTAATTCATTTCCTATTATTTTAGGACGTCCATTTCTTACAACTTCTAACGCATTGATTAATTGTAGGAATGGACTGATGAAGCTATCATTTGGAAACATGACATTGGAGATGAATATTTTCAACATTTGCAAGCAACCTGGAGATGATAATGATTTACAAGAAGTAGATATTATTGAAGAGTTAGTTCATGATCAACTTGAATCTACTTTGAGTAAAATTAAGTTTGATGAATCTGAAGATTTGCAAATGATTTATTCTCAGGAAGAAATCGAGGACAAAAAAGGCACTGAAAATGTTGATACGGATCATTTGTCAAGAATGATAATAGATTCAACATTTGACATCACACCAATCAATGATTACTTTCCTGAAGAATCCTTACTTTCTCATAGTATGCCTTGGTTTGCTAAAAATATCAATTTTCTTGCAACATGAGATTTGCCAGCTCACTGGAGTACTGAAGACAAAGGAAAGTTTTTGAACGATGTGAAGAACTTTTATTTGGATGACCCTTACTTATTCAAAAATTGTCCTGATCAAATATTTCAAAGATGCATTCCTGACAATGAGGTAAGTAGTGTCATTAAACTTTGTCATTCTGAAGCATGTGGGAGTCATTTCTCATTAAGAAAAACGACTGCAAAAATCTTACAAAATGGATTTTATTGGCCCACCATGTTCAAGGACACACATGCATTCTGCAAAACTTGTGAAAATTGTCAAAAAGTTGATACTGGTAAAAAAGTTTTGCTTTATAATTCTCGACTCCATTTATTTCCTGAAAAACTAAGATCAAGATGGAGCGGTCCATTTATTTTGAAACACGTGTATCCTTATGGGGCCCTTGATATTGAGAATCCAAAGAATGACAATGTTTTGAAGGTAAATAGACATCGTTTGAAAGCTTACTTTGATGAGTTTCCTAGTGAAAATGAATCCATTGATTTGAATAATCTTATTGATAAAGGTTGATTATTTTGTTTTCCTCATATTTTTTTGTTCTTTTTTTAGTGTGACTTTTGTTTTGCTAGTCTCTCACCCCAGTTAAATGGCGGATAACGGTACTCCGTGACTTAAGTCGGTTCTTTCAGTTTCCCAAATAATTGATATCTGTATATATCTGTACAATTCTTAGCTTTTTTTCCCTTCTTTGAATCTCTTCTCTAATTCTCTTTTGAAAATGGACACCACTCTTGAAAAGTTGAAAAAGTATTTTCCCGCTCTGCCTCAGAATGCGATTACAAAAATTTACCGTGGTAGGTGTGAAAGATTAAGGTTTGTTAATGAATCATCAAATTCCTGAAGATATTCGCTGGCTAATTGAAGCAAAGGTCTGATTATCAGGTGAGTCCTCTAATTCTTTCATTTCACACATGCCTAGAACAGGAAAAAGCACTTTTGCAAAGAAACGTAGTGCAAAACGACTGAAAGTCTGTCATCGATGTGCCAGATGGACTGGTAATGCGACATGTCATTCTTTAGGAATGGTATCTGTAAACCGTGAAGATAAAATATAATTCATTAAGGATGGCCTGAGTAAGGGGTCTTTAGATAATCTTTTATTAACCCTTGAGGCGCATCCTAGTGGAGATGTGCATCGTGTAATTCATGATTTATGGCCACAATTCCATAAAGAACATGATCGACTTAGTCTTGGGAATCTGACTAAAAAAGACCATGTTTGCCAGTTTTTAAGAAAACTGGATGGGAAGCTTATCCCCGACCTATAGAGGGCGTTTAAGCCGTTTTTGGACGTAAAACCAAGGGAAGATGTGAGCCACAATCACAACTACCTGTACATACATGCTTTGTCAAAATAAATAAATAAAGAGAGAGAGTTTGTGAGACTACAGTTGGCCTACATATAGGTGGTATGATTGCATTTTTAATTTTTCATCTATAAATTCTTCTCTTCCTTCCCTTCATTTCTACTCATCCCATACATTCATCAAATATAAAAGTGTGTAGAAATGGCAGGTTCCTCAAGTCATCATATAAGAAATATTTGTGTTTTCGGTGGATCCAGTCCTGGGAAAGAAAAAGAGTTTTTAGAATCAGCAAATCATCTTGGTCAGGTACTAGCTGAGAGAAAGATTCATTTAGTGTATGAGGGAGGTAGCCTAGGGTTAATGAGAGGTGTGTCAATGGCTGCATTTTTGGGAGGCAGTCAAGTTTTGGGGGTTGTCCCCAAAGCTTTAGCAACTGGGGACATCATTGGAAAAACAATTGGAGAGGAACTATAGGTCCCTACAATGTCTGATCGACTAAACACCATGTTTAGCCATGCTGATGCTTTCATTTCTTTACCAGGTGGTCTGGGCACATTGGAAGAGATCTTTCATATTTCCTCTTGGGCCCAACTACACATTCACCATAAACCTATAGGTTTGTTAAATGTCAATGGTTTTTATGATAAGTTATTGTCTTTCCTTGATCAAGCTATGGAACAGGAATTTCTAACATCTTCAACACGACAAATCATAATATCTGTTGCTAATACTGAACAATTGATTGACCAACTACAATCTTTCATCCCTGTCATTGATCCCTGCATGAGTCGCCTAAATTGGTCAACTAAGGAAAGTCGTAAAAAGCTTAGATTAGATTTGAGCCTTCATCTGTGAAACCTTTTGTCTTTTGGTTTTATTAATAGCATATTATTTTGTTTTGTTACTTCTTATGTTTGTTTAAGTGTGTTTCAGGTTTGTCATTATTCGATGTTTCAGGTGATGTCTTCTATACTCTATCTTTCTACCTTAGGACATTGAGGACAATGTCTTGTTTTGGTTGGGGGGAGAGGGTAGTACTTCAAAAAAAAACAAAAAAAAAAAACTAACTTGCTAACTGTTTTTGCTATTATTAAAACCATTTGACAAAATTGTTATTAGGATAGCAGAGTATGGAGTCAATTTTATTGACTCTAGAGACGTATCTTAGCAAGTATCATTACCAAGGTCTATCATAATACTTCTTTGAATATTCAGGTTTACAAACTCTCACATTTCTTATCACTTGATTCTGCTCATATACTCATTTAACAAGTATTATTAAACCTTCATTTTCACACACACACTTTAACATATGATTGTGGGTTGCACATTGGATTATTACATTAATTATATTCTTTTGTTGAAGGTAACAACTAAGGGAAAGGGATAGTATATAATTTGCAAAAAAAAAAAATGATAGTGTTGATGATAATAAAAACATGGATAAGTTTGGTTTCGTAGCCTCCCTAACCTAAGCAATTAAGCCCGAAGGAGTGTTTTAACACCTAATACCCTAAAGTCAACTGACTTGGGAGCTATTGGCCCAAAGCTTGTTACATGGGTTAAGGAGAAAAGCTTAAGGGAAACAAACATTGCACTATCTATGTTGCGATGTCGCGGTCGCACAAATTAATTACCCTAGCTTCAAACACAACACACAAGATAGTATAGAGCAAGCAAGGGGTCGATCCCATGAGGAAAATTTAGTTCAGATTTTTATGCTATACGTTATGCAATTTGGGGGGGGGGTTGGATGTTATATAGGCTAAAGAAAAATAAAACAGAAAACTATCAAACAAAATTTAATAAAATCAGAAAATTATCAAGAGAACAAACCTTGGTCGCAATCACACATCCACCTATAGAAATCAGAACTGATCCTTGAAACGAAATTCCAGTTTATATTCTGAATTTTTATCTTTTCTTAACGTTGGTTAATTAACGAATCCGCCGTATAACTAACCCTAACCAACAAATAATCACAGTGTCCGCACTAATGATTTAATCCAATGGCAGCCTTAAGATCTAGATAAATTCATTTTCTTAACAACTAAGTTGTCTGCTTATGTTGCTTTGATCGAATGTTCTCCCTAAGATTAATAACGTAGATCCGCTACAATTATTAAACTCAGTTGCTTCACAAGTTCATATACCACAACTCCGGTTTTGATATCAAACTTAGCAATAAATTGTCTATAATAATAACTTAGAGTCCGCTCAAGCAATTAAAATAAACAATCATAGGAAAAATAAGCATAGGAGAACAAACATATTCATCATATAAACTGAAAAGAAAAGGTAAAATAGATCCTACAGTTCTTGAAATTCGAAGGTTTCCGTGTCCTTGCAACCAAGAAAATGAGTTTAGCCTTGCATGTTTATTGAATAACTAATCAAAAAGATGGAAGAATGCATGATTTAAGGTTTCTTAGAGTAGGGGGGCGTTTTTCTCCTCTTGGGTGGCTGCCCCCCTTCTCTTCTCATATTCTTTTTATATGCTAGGAAACCCTAATCTCTATTTTACAAAATAGTCCTCCCTTAAGTAGACAATTTACATTTAAGTAGTTCAATAACTATTTTCCTAAAAAAGGAGAAATAGCTTTGCATGAAATCTTCAAGCTTTGACTTAGAGGAGCTACATTGCTGAAATAAAAACTTGGATGTCGGTTTAGATGCTTCGGAACGTAATCTGGACTCCTTTCTTCACGAAACCTGTTTGCTGGCAGAATTCAGTTGTCATCTTTGAAAACTCATATCTCCTTCATATGACATCTTTTTTGGCTGAAATTTGTAGAGTTTATAGGCCTTTGAGTCACGAATCCAAAACAATTGAGTTTGTATCAATTGGACTTTTGTAGCTCTAGATATTCAACTCGGAATGACCGAAGGTCAACATTGGCAGATTGCGAGATTTGACTTTGAAAGCTGCGATTTCCATGCTCTTCCTTATTTTATTGTCTTGCCTTAGATTTCCAAAAAGGTATGGATGTTAGCTTTTTAATGCCACTGGAATCACTTCATTTCAACCTTTAGAGCTCACGTTCTGCACAAAACATTCACTGAACATCAAATCTGCCAATTACCTTCAATTTACTCCTTTTTGCATCTTTCATCCAAAAATGCCTTCAAAACATAAAACAAAAAATATCAAGGCATTTTATATATAAAACATAGGCAAAACACTAGTTAAATGTGGGTGAAACTATCGAATAATATGGTTGCATCAAATACCCCCACACTTAGCTCTTGCTCGTCCTCGAGAAAGGATAGGTAAAATCAAATCAAAGTTAAATTAAATCAAATCATTATGACCAATCTCCTAATCTCCCATCAATATCCAAGAATATATGCATTATAAACAAGAACACAATTAAGAAGGATAAATAGTATAAATTTTCATGAATTTATTTACATGCAAACTTCAAAACTCAATTAATTGTCGGGATTTAAATGAAATCTATGCCATGCCAAAGTGATAGGTCCTCTCATTGATATACACTCCAACACTCACGTGTTTAGGGCTTATGTGTTTAAATCTCTCAAATTCAATCAATGAATATGTTCTACCATAAGCTTGCTCTTCAATCTCATCTCCATTACTAACATATTACAAGCAATGCATGAATCAAAAGGTCTTATTTTCGGTTGTAATGGGGCTAAGGTTAAGGTGAGGTAAAAGAGAGTAAAAGAGAAGGTTCAAACCAAAGAAAGTAGAGCATTCTAAAAAATGATATTTCAAACAAGATATTCCATCAAAGCACATAAATTTTCCATCTTTAATCACCAATGCCTAACTTTTTCTTTTTTTTTTTATTTCAAGCTCTTTCAACATAAAATCTTAAGAACATAAAGGAACACTTATTTCTTTCTTTCTTTCTTTCTTTCTTTCTCTTTTTTTTTGTATTTTTTTTTTGTTTTTCACCTTTGGAAACTTGCCCATATTTTCATCAAGCATCACTTCTTCTTTCTTTTCACATAATTTCCAACCATAATTCCATAAGATATCACAAGTATATGCTCTACTAATCCTTGGCTAGGGGAAAGGAAAACATATATAAAGTTAAGGCTTATACATGGATAAAGCAAAGAAAAGATAAATAAGCTCAAAAGGGGCTTACTAAGGATAATATGCTTTAGGTTGGCTTTTTGGCTCAAATGGTTAAAATTCCTAATGCCTTTATCATCTTCATGTATATATGTAATGCGAATGTAATCTCAACAAGATATGAAGCAAGTTCTAGAGATACATATTATTGAAAGAATGCACACTCAAAGAATATAATGTTGAAGGCTCAAAAGCTTACATTGGTATAACACTATAAAGTCAACATGGCATATTCTCAAAGTCAATCCCTAAACCAATTAAACCTTAAAATTTGCATGCATATTCCTTCATTTGATTTATATCTTCATCTATCTCAATTAACTCTCATACATAATACTGATATTCTCAAAAACCAATGGGAGTTAAAAAGATCAAACATAATTTTATTTTTTTTAAGAACAACAAAGAAAACTAAAATAAGAAAACCAAAATTCTCTCAATACCCCCACACTTAAAACACAACATTGTCCTCAATGTTGAAATAAAAGCAAAGGAACATAAGAGAATGACAGAAAATAAATTAAAATGCGAAAAAATAAAAGATAACGAAAAAGAAAGCAAATCTGATTTTTTTTCTTTTTGTGCTGGGTTGCCTCCCAGTAAGCGCTTTCGTTTTATGTCATTGGCTTGACATGTGGCATGCTCATTCTTCATAGATTGGTTCAGCTAACTCTACAGAAGCGGTGAGTTCTGTCTTCCAACCTTCATAGAAAGGTTTCAAACGATGCCCATTTACCTTGAGTACTTTGTTGGTTTCTAAACTTGTAATTTCAACTGCACCATAAGGAAAAACATTAGAAACAACAAAGGGTCCAATCCAACGGGAGCGCAACTTTCCAGGAAAAAGTTTCAAACGCGAATGATAAAGAAGGACTTTGTCCCCAACATTAAATTCTTTTCTTATAATCATTCGGTCATGGAGACTCTTAGTCTTTTCTTTATAAATCCTTGCCTTCTCATAAGCATCATTTCGAATCTCTTCCCACATAATTCCAATCTTTTTGGGCACCAAAAAGATAGGCGCCACCCATTCACTGTTCGTGAGGGGGTAAATGACTCCTGCATCATTGGGAACAGTTTGCAAAGCTTGCAAAGCCAATGTTGATTCATGTATGTTTTGGGGAACACATATGTTCCTCTCCATCTCTTCTATCTCGGTAACATCATAGCCATAGCTCAAAACTACTCTTAATCCATCCTCACAATCAAAATCAAAAACTTGCTGCACACACTTATCAACTTGGTCATAACATGTGATAGAATAAACATTGCTATAAGGATATGTCATTGCATCATGAAAATTAAATTCAATTTTTTCATCTCCTACCTCCATAGACAGAGTATCCTTACCACAATCAATCTTTGTATTGGCAGTTTTCAAGAATGGTCTCCCAAACAATATAGGAGTGCTATTTGATGAATCACAAGAATTATGTTCCATATCAAGAATATAAAAATCACATGGAATGATCAAACTATCAATCTTGACTAGGACATCTTCTATCACACCAAATGGGTAAACAAAACTACGATCCGCAAGTTGTATTACAATGCTAGTTTTATTCAAAGGCTCAAGACTAAGAGAATCATAAACATGTTTGGGCATAACACTAATGGATGCACCTAAATCACACAAGGCCCTTTTAAAACTAGCATTACCAATAACACATGGGATAGTAAACGCACCTGGGTCCTTTTGCTTCAAAGGCATATTCTTTTGAACAACAGCATATACAACTTCACCCATACTTACCATTTCATGACCTTTCAGTTTGAAAGCTCTCTTAGTAGTACACAACTCCTTCAAGAATTTGGCATACTTGGGAATTTGCTTGATAACATCAAGCAAAGGAATGTTGAGTTCTACTTTCTTGAAAACCTCTAAAATCTCGTTTTCTTTGTCCTCTTTCTTTGACCTAGAAGAACTCATAGGAAAGGGTGGAATTGTTTTAAAACTGGAATTCATTAAGTGAGGACTTACCTTTGGAGTGTTTGTCGATGTTTCAGTTTGTGGAGGAGGAGGATGTTCCTTTTTTGTACTCAATTCAGTTTCTATCTCTTCTTCTTCCTCCATCTCAATTTGTTTTAACCTTTTCTCTTCAAGTTCTTTCCCACTTCGCAGCATGATCGCACTAACATTCTCTATTGGATTCAATGCTTGGGAGGGCAATTTTCCATTCATTTGTGCTTCCAATTTCCCTACACTTGAAGCTACTTGCCCCATTTGCTTCTCCAAGTTGTGAATACTTGACCTTGTTTCTTGTTGAAAAGACATGACATTTTGTTGCAAAGTCACAGTGTTAGAAGCCAAAGTTTTCATCATCTCACGAAGATCATCATTGGATGACGACCCCATAACATTGGAGTTTGTGAATGGAGGGGGCTGTCTTGCTTGATAATTCTGTTGGGATTGAAATCCATTGGGATGGAATTGTCGGCCTTGATTGCCTTGTTGAGGTTGGTTCCCATACCGTAGGTTAGGATGATCTCTCCATCCAGGATTGTACGTGTGGGAAAAAGGATCATACTTACGCTGAGGCTGTCCATTAAATGCTCCATCAACTGCATTAGCTTGTTCAATGTAATCTTCTTGCATTGTTGGGCACATATCTAAAGTATGTCCTTGTAAGGAGCATATGTTACAAGCTTTCACCTGTTGTACATTGCCACAAGCCAAAGAACGCACAAGAGAAGTAAGATCATTAACTTCATTCTCAAGGTTAGAATACTTACCTCATTTACTCGTTTGTTTGTGAAGTCTCCACGAGTGCCAAACTGTTTCGAGTTGGCTGCCATGTTTGAGATTAATTGGCGTGCAGCCTCGGGTGTCTTATCTACCAATGCCCCTCCACTTGCAGCATCAATGATACTACGGTCAGTAGGTATCAATCCTTCATAGAAATATTGAATGAGCAGCTGATCGGGTATTTGATGATGAGGGCATTGAATACACAGTTGCTCAAATCTTTCCCAATACTCGGAAAGTGTCTCTCCATGAGATTGTCGAATCCCACATATTTTTTTTCTTATGTTGGCAACTCGAGATACTGGGAAATACTTCTCAAGGAAGATCTTTTTCATGCCATTCCAAGTTCCAATTGAACCTGGGATAATGGAGAAAAGCCATGCTTTTGCTGCCCCTTTTAAAGAGAAAGGGAAAGCTTTCAACTTAACCTGTTCTTCATCAACTCCATTCGGTTTCATGCCAACACAAACCATATGGAACTCCTTGAGATGAGTATGAGGATCTTCTCCTGCAAGACCATTAAATGTTGGTAGCAAATGTATAAAACCAGATTTGAGCTCAAAGTTTACACTATTGTCGATGTTTATGCACAATGGCTGATTTTCCACGTTAGGAGCAGCAAGCTCCTTGAGTGTTTGTTGTCGTGCATTAGCCATGGTGTTAAGGCGAGCTTCCTTTCGTAACCTGCGTAAAGTTTTTTCTATTTCGAGATCTAACTACACTTGACTTTGATTAGTAGAACGGGTTACTGGCATAAAGCATCAAGAAAACTCAAAAGAAACCAACCACGCAAGAGATCGAAAACAATGCAAATTGTACGAAAATCTTACGTTAGAAAACTAAAACTGCCAAAAACCCTAGAAACCAGCGGAATTTGGCTTCGATAGAGTGGGGCTAGTGCTATACCACTAGTTATGTTTAAAACGTCGTTTCCCTTCAACAACCAAAAGACCAAAACCTAATTCCACCAAAAAATCTGTTTTGAACAGTACCGTTGCCGCAAGTGAACAGTACCGCTGCAAGCAAAAATTCTGTTTCTCTTTTTTTTTTTCAGAAATATAAATAACAATCACAGCAACTAAAAATAACAGTAAAATCACAAGAATCAACTAAAATTACTTCCCCGGCAACGGCGCCAAAATTTGTTGCGATGTCGCGGTTGCACAAATTAATTACCCTAGCTTCAAACACAACACACAAGATAGTATAGAGCAAGCAAGGGGTCGATCCCACGAGGAAGATTTAGTTCAGATTTTTAGGCTATACGTTATGCAATTTGGGGCCGGGGGGGGGGGGGGGGGTTGGATGTTATATAGGCTAAAGAAAAATAAAACAGAAAACTATCAAACAAAATTTAATAAAATCAGAAAATTATCAAGAGAACAAACCTTGGTCGCAATCACACATCCACCTATAGAAATCAGAACTGATCCTTGAAACGAAATTCCAGTTTATATTCTGAATTTTTATCTTTTCTTAACGTTGGTTAATTAACGGATCCGCCGTATAACTAACCCTAACCAACAAATAATCACAGTGTCTGCACTAATGATTTAATCCAATGGCACCCTTAAGATCTAGATAAATTCATTTTCTTAACAACTAAGTTGTCTGCTTATGTTGCTTTGATCGAATGTTCTCCCTAAGATTAATAACGTAGATCCGCTACAATTATTAAACTCAGTTGCTTCACAAGTTCATATACCACAACTCCGGTTTTGATATCAAACTTATCATTAAATTGTCTATAATAATAACTTAGAGTCCGCTCTAGCAATTAAAATAAACCATCATAGGAAAAATAAGCATAGGAGAACAAACATATTCATCATATAAACTGAAAAGAAAAGGTAAAATAGATCCTACAGTTCTTGAAATTCGAAGGTTTCCGTGTCCTTGCAACCAAGAAAATGAGTTTAGCCTTGCATGTTTATTGAATAACTAATCAAAAAGATGGAAGAATGCATGATTTAAGGTTTCTTAGAGTAGGGGGGCGTTTTTCTCCTCTTGGGTGGCTGCCCCCCTTCTCTTCTCATATTCTTTTTATATGCTAGGAAACCCTAATCTCTATTTTACAAAATAGTCCTCCCTTAAGTAGACAATTTACATTTAAGTAGTTCAATAACTATTTTCCTAAAAAAGGAGAAATAGCTTTGCATGAAATCTTCAAGCTTTGACTTAGAGGAGCTACATTGCTGAAATAAAAACTTGGATGTCGGTTTAGATGCTTCGGAACGTAATCTGGACTCCTTTCTTCACGAAACCTGTTTGCTGGCAGAATTCAGTTGTCATCTTTGAAAACTCATATCTCCTTCATATGACATCTTTTTTGGCTGAAATTTGTAGAGTTTATAGGCCTTTGAGTCACGAATCCAAAACAATTGAGTTTGTATCAATTGGACTTTTGTAGCTCTAGATATTCAACTCGGAATGACCGAAGGTCAACATTGGCAGATTGCGAGATTTGACTTTGAAAGCTGCGATTTCCATGCTCTTCCTTATTTTATTGTCTTGCCTTAGATTTCCAGAAAGGTATGGATGTTAGCTTTTTAATGCCACTGGAATCACTTCATTTCAACCTTTAGAGCTCACGTTCTGCACAAAACATTCACTGAACATCAAATCTGCCAATTACCTTCAATTTACTCCTTTTTGCATCTTTCATCCAAAAATGCCTTCAAAACATAAAACAAAAAATATCAAGGCATTTTATATATAAAACATAGGCAAAACACTAGTTAAATGTGGGTGAAACTATCGAATAATATGGTTGCATCAAATACCCCCACACTTAGCTCTTGCTCGTCCTCGAGAAAGGATAGGTAAAATCAAATCAAAGTTAAATTAAATCAAATCATTATGACCAATCTCCTAATCTCCCATCAATATCCAAGAATATATGCATTATAAACAAGAACACAATTAAGAAGGATAAATAGTATAAATTTTCATGAATTTATTTACATGCAAACTTCAAAACTCAATTAATTGTCGGGATTTAAATGAAATCTATGCCATGCCAAAGTGATAGGTCCTCTCATTGATATACACTCCAACACTCACGTGTTTAGGGCTTATGTGTTTAAATCTCTCAAATTCAATCAATGAATATGTTCTACCATAAGCTTGCTCTTCAATCTCATCTCCATTACTAACATATTACAAGCAATGCATGAATCAAAAGGTCTTATTTCCGGTTGTAATGGGGCTAAGGTTAAGGTGAGGTAAAAGAGAGTAAAAGAGAAGGTTCAAACCAAAGAAAGTAGAGCATTCTAAAAAATGATATTTCAAACAAGATATTCCATCAAAGCATAAATTTTCCATCTTTAATCACCAATGCTTAACTTTTTCTTTTTCTTTTTGATTTCAAGCTCTTTCAACATAAAATCTTAAGAACATAAAGGAACACTTATTTCTTTCTTTCTTTCTTTCTTTCTTTCTCTTTTTTTTTTGTATTTTTTTTTTGTTTTTCACCTTTGGAAACTTGCCCATATTTTCATCAAGCATCATTTCTTCTTTCTTTTCACATAATTTCCAACCATAATTCCATAAGATATCACAAGTATATGCTCTACTAATCCTTGGCCAGGGGAAAGGAAAACATATATAAAGTTAAGGCTTATACATGGATAAAGCAAAGAAAAGATAAATAAGCTCAAAAGGGGCTTACTAAGGATAATATGCTTTAGGTTGGCTTTTTGGCTCAAATGGTTAAAATTCCTAATGCCTTTATCATCTTCATGTATATATGTAATGCGAATGTAATCTCAACAAGATATGAAGCAAGTTCTAGAGATACATATCATTGAAAGAATGCACACTCAAAGAATATAATGTTGAAGGCTCAAAAGCTTACATTGGTATAACACTATAAAGTCAACATGGCATATTCTCAAAGTCAATCCCTAAACCAATTAAACCTTAAAATTTGCATGCATATTCCTTCATTTGATTTATATCTTCATCTATCTCAATTAACTCTCATACATAATACTGATATTCTCAAAAACCAATGGGAGTTAAAAAGATCAAACATAATTTTATTTTTTTTAAGAACAACAAAGAAAACTAAAATAAGAAAACCAAAATTCTCTCAATACCCCCACACTTAAAACACACAAGACCCTTTTAAAACTAGCATTACCAATAACACGTATCAGTATCTGGAACCCGAGTTGCTAAGCTCGTAGGGGTGTCTTAACACCTAATGCCCTAAGACCAACTGGTTTGGGAGTCATTAGCCTAAAACTCGTTACATGGGTTAAAGATACATTGTGTTTTAAGTTGTATGTGTATATAAATAAATAAATAAATAAAAGAAAAAAAAAACGAAAAAAGAAAAAAGAAAAGTAATAATAATAATAATCCCAATCCAAGGAAGTTCACCTTAAACATTTGAACATAATATTGTTTTCTTCCAACAAAAGCCCCATCATCTATGTTTTCATATATTGAGCACATAAAAAGAAGGTTTATTAATATCTTGTTTAAGAAGTATGAAGCAGGAATATAAATTTAATGAGAGTTTGTTTATCTGGATATATTAATGGAAGTTGAATGATGAATACCTTGCTTTGTGGAACTTGCAAATTGTTTCTCTATTTTAACGCTTTAGATTACTAGGGACTAGTAATAAGCTGGTTGGGGGGTGTGATTAGTACTTAAAAGTGCATGTTTATCAAGGTTTTATATCATCATTTTGCACTTGAAATATCAATAACTCCTTAACTAAAGCATGTTTTATAATAACAAGTTTGATACTATAAGATACCTTAATTTATGGTAAATGTTCATCTTAAATGCAGGCCTATCACATAAATAAAAGGATTGATTGATGAGTTTAAGTATTGAAAGTGAAAGGACAAAAAGATGGCCAAACTTAGAAAAGAGATGTCGGTGCAGTCCAAACCGGAACATTGCTCGGTAATTGGATCATATCTAGAGTTCTAGATCTTGGATTTAGGTCCATTTTATATGGATGGAAAGGTAAGACAAATGCCTACAACTTTCATGGGAGCCCAAGATTTATAAAGGTCGTTTTGAAGTCCAAATTGAAGGAACAACGAAGAAGTCCGAAGTTGTCCTACAGCCCAAACACTATTTAGTGTTCAGCCCATATCTTGAGTTCTAGAAGTCCAAATGACCTCATCTTTTTTTTGTTGGAAAGCTGAGACAATTTCCTAGAACGTTCCTGAGGATTCTGGGCAAATTATGATGTTAGCAATGATGTCTTGTTCAGACAAGAAGATAAGGATTGTCACCAAGTCAAGATGTGGCCACCCACTCATCAATTAGTCAACAAATTAATAGTCCCAAATTTTGGCCTATAAAAGGAGACACTTACCATGTATTGAGGCATCTTGGTTTCCAGATCAAGATCATGCTCTTGCTTTCTCTCTTTGTATTGCTTATGTCTTGCTTTCATTAATATCAAGTTTATGCACTTCATTTCCTTTCCTTTGTTTAGTTAACTTCTTTCTCATTTATGTTCTTGTCTTGTTCATTTATGTTTCTTTATTTCATTATGTTTAGCTAAGTTAATTATGTCAAGGTCAAAAGGGTACACTAATGGTGTAAGAATAAGTATAATATAAACTTAAAATGGACCTTAATGTTGGATACTAACATGTTTTATATTTGTTATCTTGTTCACTTTTAATACTTTGCTTGTTAAATGGTTAATCTAGATTTATGTTGTATAACACTTGGTACAACAAATACTTGGCACTTTCATAGCCCATACTGTATGGTATAACCGACACCTGAGCTATGAAAGGAACTTGATTTGTTATTAACATAAGTTATAATCATGAATGCCTGCCAACATTTACAAGTATTAGCTTTATTCGAATAAGATAACTAATGTAATCATGTTAACAATTTATAATCTGATTGGAACCTCCTTTATGTGTGGTTTCCAATTGAGTAATAAGAGTTTATACTATACTTGTTTGAAATACCATTAGTGGATCCTCTAACCTTGACATTTGTTTTTATCATCCTTACATCAATCTTACCTCTCAAATCTCTCTTTATTATTATTATTATTATTATTATTATTATTATTATTATTTACATTCTGTTTATATTATATATCTCTTTGATCTTTTCATAAACTCAGTATATAGGCTGGAAACTTGTGACCCGATCTTTTAGATCATTCTCAGGTATAACAACGCCACGTATTGAGTATTATTATTGTTGTTGTTGTTGTTGTTGTTGTCTTGTTATTTATAATTTATACAATTAACCTCTCTGTGGTTCGACCCCGGTCTTGCCGGGTTATTTATTACTTCGACACTCCTGCACTTGGGAGAATTTTATTATATTTTATTATATTTTGAGCTTATTTGCAATTTTATTATTTTTTAAAATGGTTAACGCCGGTCCCTAAAAATAGGAGACACGTTAAAAATGACATCAGTCCCTAAAAATAGGAGACTCGTCTAAAATATCGACGTTTAACCCTAAAAAGGAGATTTACGTCTGAGTTATCAAAAAAAAATTATGGACATAATCTATATTTGTTTGGTAGTTAAACTTTTTTGACATCGGTCCTTTTCTATAAAAAGAGACATGTCGACAAACAATATTTGTTTATAAAAACAAATAATTTGATATCATTAAAAAATGGGTACAACTATTCTTGAGAAGTTGGGCTTTGCACCCACGACCGATAATATGATAGATGGGTGTTGGACCCGCGCTGTTTTTTTATATTTATTTTTGTTTTTTTTTAAATGCAAGAAAATTTATATACAAAATAAAAAAAAATGTTAGAAATCTCAAAAAAAATTACCTAAGTGCCACTGTATAGGTAAAAGACTGAAATACCCTCGGATTTCTCAAAAAATTACAAAAATGCCACTGGTGGCTCGTGTGGCTCACGCGCGGTTACTGTTGGCGACGGCGAAATTTTCCGATAAGATTTCCAGCCAACGAGTGGTCGATTATGGTAGATATGAGGTAGAGGATTCTGATGGTGGTGGTCTCGAAGGTCGTTGATGACTGAAGAGGGAGAATCGTCGACTTGAAGCTTCGGGCCAACGAAGATCGCGGCCTTTTTCCGGCCAAATGAGGCGGCTAAAACGCTGAAAACGCCCGGGGTTTTGCTTTATAGGAGGTTAGAAACCTTTCTGTGGTGGTTCGGAGGCTTGAGATGGTCGGAAATGGGAGATCGGATGAGAGAGAGGGAATCACCGGCGAGAGGAGAGAGAGAGTCCAAAATTCTGCTACGATGTGAACGCGTACATGGTGTACCCGTAACGCTCAAGACTGTGATCAGTTGGATCTCGGATGAAACAATCGTGCGGTTGTGATTGGCTTGATCTGCAGGTTGATCGGATGGTCCGGATGAGCAGGGCTTTGATTTGGTGCGACGCGATACACCGAAAGATCGGTACACCGGGTGACGTGGCACAACGAGATCAAAGGGAAGATTATTTCAAAGGCTGAGATGGGTTTGGGTTTTAATCTAGTGTGGTAAGCCTTATTGTATCCTATTAAATCAAAGGTCCAGAACTAACACTATTAGATCTAACAGTTAGGATATTTTTAGTATTTTTCAAATTGTTTTTTTAAAAAAAACAATATCTTCCTCTCATGAAGAAAAACTAAAAAAAATATGAAATAGTGCAGCTTTTCTTTTTCTCCCCTCTCTCTCTCCCTCTGCTCTCGTGGCTATTTATAGCCAATGAGCAGGGGACAACTCATTTATTTCAAAAGGAAAAAATGCACCGATTCAACTAACCCACCTACTATAATAAATTTCTAAATTATTAATTTTGTTTTATTATATATAATAATAAATATTTATATGGGTAAAACTAAAAAACTTAAACAAGTATTAGAAAAAGCTCGATTCAACCGCCAAAAAAAAATTATATTGGAACACAAAAAAAAAAACATTTGATGGGTATCAACCCGTTGAACCGGGTCTTGACTGAAAAATAATGGTTTTGACTCGAAACAGCCTGAAAACTCATTTTTTACCCCGGTCGACATGGTTTGACCCATATTAACCCGATGGACTTGGTTTTGAAAAAATGACGATTTTGACCGAAAATGACGGTTTTGACTCGAAACGTCATGAAAACTCATTTTTTTACCCTGGTCGATATGGTTTGACCCGTATTGACCTGGTGAAATCGGTTTTTATGGAAAATGACGGTTTTGATCGAAAATGACGGTTTTGACCCGAAATGTCATGAAAACTTATTTTTTACCCTAGTCGATATGGTTTGACCCATATTGACCCGGTGAAATCAGTTTTTATGGAAAATAACGGTGTTGACCCGAAACGTCATGAAAACTCATTTTTTATCCTGATCGACATGGTTTGACCCGTATTGAACTGGTGAAATCGGTTTTTATGAAAAATGACGGTTTTGATAGAAAATGACGGTTTTGACCCGAAAAGTCATGAAAACTCATTTTTTACCCTAGTCAACATGGTTTGACCTGTATTGACCCAGTGGACTCAGTTTTTATAAAAAGATGCGATTGACTCGAGAAAAATATATTTTTAAATTTTAAACTTTTTTCTTAATTTTTTTGGATTTTTATGAATAATAATAGAAATAAAATAACATTCAATAAAATCTTAGTGAATCAAAAATTGGGTTACAACATGATGTGTTAGGCAGTACGAACGGGATCAGACCTTTGACAGAACGAGGACACCTCACGAGAGGAACATGTAGGTGATCTCCACCCTTTTCTTAAATAATATTGAATCTCTGAAATGATGTTGTATAAAAGAATCATTCTATCTTATTGTGACTCGTAAATTGTTCATGGAATGTTTGATTGGGTATTGTGATTAGCCTTGGCTAATGGCATCCAAATTGGTTGACTGGTTTTGGATATTGTGATTGGCTTCGACTAATGATATTCAAGATAAATGATTAGGTGTGGATATTATGATTAGCTTTGGCTAATGGCATTCGACTTGGATGACCAGGTTTGGATATTGTGATTAGCTTTGATTAATGGCATCCAAGATGGATACTTAGGTTTAGATATTGTGATTAGCTTTAGCTAATGGCATCCAAATTGGATGACTAGGTTTGGATATTATGATTAGCCTCGGCTAATGGCATTCGAGAAAGATGATTTGGTTGAGTATTACGGCCGAGCCCCGGCTACTGGCATCCGAATTGGATGACCAGGTTTTGAGTAATGCGATTGATTGTGGTTAATGGTGCTGTAAAGGATGACGGGGTAAAGCAAAGTAATTTAATCACGACCAATAGAGAGGTTTGGACGTCTGAGTAAGGATAATACAATTGACGAAATAATAAGAGTTGTATTATGTATGTAAGGAGTAAAAGAAGGAATATACTCATTTAGGTTATTAACGAAAAGTAGCGATAATATTCTTTTAAATATTTATTATCATGTTTAGATTATTTATAACTCTTGTATCCATTTTGCATTATAACATGGATGTCTCACAATCAAGATGTGTAGAAATCCCATCTCACGGGACCACATATTTTGTTATGATCTTTGTATTCATATGTTAAGACGTTATGTATTTTTTTTGAACAAATGTACTAGTTGTGAAACTGTTGTTTAGCACTTTTATAAAGACTTGTAATGATAACCATATCAGAACAAGAATGTAAACTTATGAATATGTAAATATAATGTTATGGGTATGTGTATTGAGTTCTCTTTTATGGGGATGTTGATTTACGAAATCATATGGGTATTGTACTCCACCAATAAATGAAACCTATTGGTTAGTTCTTAGAATACTAATGTGAAAAACATCATTGATGTGATGGTTTACAAAAAAAACATTTAGCATGAATTTCGATTATGAAATGATTGGAAATCTTGGGTTATTACAATAATTTTTCAAACCACGGAGAAACAATAAAACTTTGATCAAACTATAAAAAAAGTCAATATAATTATTTCTTTTTAATTTCATCATTTGATATTTTATTTCTTAAAAATTATATGTGATTATTTGTTTTTTTATTTCTTATTGGTTTATCATGGCCTCAAGAACACAACCTGATATTAAGTTGGTGCTATATTTTACAAAAAAAAAAAAAAATTGTGTTGCTTGTGAAAAATTAAAAATACAGGGATCAAAACTAACAAATCAACAAATATACAAGATTTTTTTATATTGTTTACTTAACTCTTTTTTAAGAAAATTTAATGCAGGGATCAAAATTGACAACTTAGCAAACATATAAGATTTTTTTATATTGTTTCTTTAACTCTTTTTAAAGAAAATTTAGCCTGTGGATTTTTTCCACTTTACTTTTTAGTCCTTTTGTTTTAATACTTTTATGTTTTAGTCTAGAACTTCATTTTCCTTACATTTCAATTCTTAAGTTGTAAGAGTAAAGATAAGGTCGCTAGAAAACAGTTGAGGAAAAAGAAAACAATGTTGGCAAAATTTTATTCAAATTTAGTGTTAATGTGTTCCTCTTGACGAGATGAATGTTATTAAGTTATTTTTTTTATCTTTAATTTATAGTTGTGTTTTTGAATCAATTTAGAGGTGTTTTGAGTAAATAAATTATTTTATTAGGGTTTTAATGATATTTATTAGGTATTTTTAGATAAACATAGGTTGAAAATAGATTTTTAGGTCCAAAACATCTCAGCCCTATTTTTTAGCTACCTCTTTAGTGACATAATCTAGGCAAGCACACAGCGTATAATCTATTTTTTTTTTAAAAAAAAAAGGTAGACTATATGCATAGCCTTGTAGGCCCATGCACCCGACCCTTTTTTATGTTGGGCTAGGCACACCAGCCCTATATCTTTGGCCCACACGCCTAACCCCTTTCTATGTTTTTTTTTTAGGTTTTCAAGGAAATGCACTATAAAAAAAAAACATTTAGCATGATATTTTAATCATTGTTTAAATGTTTTATGATTCTTAAATAATATTATAGATTTTCTTGAAAATGTTAAAAACATTTTATTGATGTGTACCTAATATGCAAAAATAAGAAATAATGTGAATATTATTTTCTTTAAATTTTTTTGGTGGGTTTTTCATATTTTTTATCACATCAATTATTATTTTCCCCTTCAATCATATACAAGATATTAAGACATTATCTTAATATATTTTAAAAAAAAAAAAAAATTGATGAGAATTATGAAGTAACACCGCAAGATCCATTACATGTGTCAATTAACTTTATTACAGGATTAAGATCTAAAAATATTAAAAGGTATTTAATGAGCTAATTCAAGATATTTAAGCCTTATTTTCTACAAAACTTGCAAATTTAACTTGTTTTTCTACTTACACGTGGTTGGGTTTATTTTTCTAATGTGTAGTTTTATGTTAATGAGAATAACTTTTGATTTGATTAATGGATCTAACTAAAAATGTCCAAAAGATTCTTAAGGTCTTATTTCTTATAGAGGTAAAATTTCATCTAGATCAAATATTAAAAAGACCTTGCAATAAAGCTCAAAA
The DNA here is from genome assembly GCA_030145905.1 of Populus davidiana. NCBI lineage: Eukaryota > Viridiplantae > Streptophyta > Magnoliopsida > Malpighiales > Salicaceae > Populus > Populus davidiana. The sequence goes on from CM057796.1 coordinate 2,919,729, forward strand.
GTTGCTATTTAAGATTTGCAATTATTTCCTAGTTGATTTAAGATATGTTTTTCTATTTTTCTTATTACTCTTTTGTTATTTTCCATCCTTTTTAAGACATTTTAACAAGTATAAATAGATTTATTTAGCTTGTATTAGAGATTGCTTATTATTTAGAAATAATATTGTGTTTGTGGCAAAGTTACTCATAATCCTGGTTCTTCATCGAACTCTTCAGAACTTATTAAAGATGTGAGGCGTCCATCCTTACACTTTCAATTCTTGATTTTGTTTTTCTATAATCAGTGAGTTATGGCCTTTCATCCAATAACTATGATTTTTTGGTTTAGGCAATCACTAGGTCAAGTTTTTTTCAACTATTTTTTTTAGTTTTCTTAGGTTGTTTTTTTATTATATTTTTTATCTTGATCGTGATTTCTAGAGTTCTTACCCTTTATATTCACATCAAAACTTTCCTTTAAGATCATGGTAGGTTTTCATTTTAAAAACAATAGTGCTTACTGATTAGTACTTAAAAGTGCATTTTTATCAAAGTTTTATATCATTATTTTGCACTTAAAGTGTCAATAACTCTTTAAAGAAAGCATGTTTTATAATAACAAGTCTGATACTATAAGATACCTTTAATTTATGGTAAATATTCATCTTAAATGTAGGCCTATTACATAAATCAGAGGATTGATTCATGAGTTTAACTACTGAAATTTAAAAGACAAAGAGAGGGCCAAACTTAGAAAAGAGATGTTGGTTCAGTCCAAACTAGAATACTGTTCGGTCATTGGATCATATCTAAAGCTATAAATCTTGGATTTAGATCTGCTTTATATGGATGGAAAGCTAAGACATAGGCCTAAAACTTTCATGCGGAGTCTAAGATTTAAAAAGGTCGTTTTCAAGTCCAAATTGTAGCAACAACAGAGAAGTCTGAATCTGTCCTGCAGCCCAGACACTGTTCATTGTTTAACCCATATCTCAAGTTCTAGAAGTCCAAATGACCTCAATATTTTTTTTTGGAAAGTTGAGACAATTTTCTAGAACTTTCATGAGTTAAGTCTGTTCAAATTCTAATGTTATCAATGACATTTTGTTCAAACAAGAAAATAAGGATTGTCACCAAGTTAAAATGTGGCCACCCACTCAACAATTAGTCATAAAATCAATAGTTCCAAATTTTAGCCTATAAAAGGAGGCATTTGCCATGCATTTAGGCATATTGGTTGTTCAGATCAAGATCATGCTCTTTATTTCTTTTTTTATATTTTTGTAATGTTTAAGTTTTATTTGATGTTATATTTTTTTTAATCTCTTGTTTATGCTTTTCATTTCCTTTACTATAATTATGTTCTTATGTTGTTTATTTATGTTTATCTTCTTCATTATGCTTAGCTAAGTTTATTATGTCAAGGTGAAAAGGTTTCACTAATGGTGTTAGAATATGTATAATATAAACTCAACATGGACTTCAATGTTTATATCCAAGAAAGTTTGTTATTAACATGTCTTATCTTTTTATCTTACTAATTCTTAATATCTTGCTTATTAAATGGTTAATCTAGATTTGTGTTATATAATACTTGATACAGCAAATGCTTGAGACTTTCATAACCACCCGTATGGTATAACCTACACCTATGCTATGAAAGAAATTTGATTTATATACCCAGATGGTGATGGTAGAGAGAGACTAGAGAGAGATGCTCTCCAAGGTTCTCCTCCGTGAGTTTGGCCTCTGTCCACTATTTGCTTTCTTCCTTGCTTAGATATGTCGGCTCTTGTTCAGTTTCCTGGTTATGGCCAACAAAAATTCCCACAAAAAGACGAAACCTAAGGCCCACAAATCACATCTCAAACCGCAAGCCTTAATTAACGATTCTGTTCTTGCATCAAAGGCTCCATCTCCATCCCGCAATGTTCCCCCAAATTCAAATTCACCTTTAGATGGGTCTTCGGTGGAGCACAAAAATCCATCTTTAGATGGGTCCCTTGAAGCCAATTGTGCCAAAGTGAAAGCTTTGTCTTCAGTGGAGCACCTAATAAACCCTTTAGATGGGTCCTTTGACGGCGATTGTTCTGAAGATGGAGAGTTTGAAGAAGAACAACTTGACTTCTCTTGTTCTGAGGAAGAATACGCAACATCTCCTCCCCCACCATCTTCTCCGGCTCCGGCCACTTCAGAACCGCCGTCTTCTCCGACTCCGGTTGTTCTAGAACCACCAGTCCCTAAAAGTTTCACTTCTACTCCGTCCAGATCTGTTAAACCAGGTAACCCTTCTGTTTCCCCACCTGTTAATGGTAAATGGAGAGATTTATTCTCTACAAACAGAAAAAAAATTTCTTCACCGAAGCTCACACATTTCTCAACCTTACATGATATTTCATCCTGTCCATTTTTAATTGAAGATCTAGATCACTCTTATGATGACTGGAAATTGTGTGCCATTGGTTATGTTTCTGGAAAATTTCCTGGTTATAGAGCTTTGAATAGCATCATTGAGAATGTATGGAAATGTGCAGCCACACTGAGCATGCATGAATCGGGTTGGCTTGTATATAAATTTCAAAGTGAAGAAGATAAGTGGTCTGTGATGTGTAAAGGGCCATACTTAGTATATGGTAGGCCATTAATCTTGCGTTCAATGTCTGAGTACTTTAATTTTTCATCCTCTGAGATGTCTCAAGTTCCAGTCTGGATCTAGTTCCCCTGCCTGCCATTAAAATGCTGGACACCTTTATGCTTATCCAAGCTAGCAAGCGTGATGGGTAAACCTTTACAGTGTGACAAATTTACTGCCACCAAGGAGAGGATATCATACGCACGGGTTCTAGTTGAAGTTGACCTCCTAGCTGATCTTAGATCCTCCATCAACGTCTCCCTGCCTAATGGAAACTCACTTATTCAAAAGGTTATCTACGAGACTCTACCCAAGTTTTGCAAGCACTGTAAAGTTCTAGGCCACTCCACTGGAACATGTTCCAAAGGTAAGGAAGAGGCCAAAAACTTTGAGCAAGCCGACCCTGCAGCTTCCAAAAGCAATGCCAAAGTCAATGGACATGACTCCACTCACAAGTTGGTTGCTGCTGCTGCAACGTGGTCTAATGGTGGTGAAGAACATATCCCAAGCTGCAACGTTGATAAGGTTGTCTCTTCTAGTGCAGTTGCCAACGCCAAAGACAAAGGCAATGGACATGACTCCACTCACAAGCTGGCTCCTGCAACGTGGTCCAATGGTGGTGAAGAACAAATCACAAGCTGCAACGTTGATAAGGCTGCCTCTTCTAGTGCAGCAGCCAAAGCCAAAGACAAAGACAACGGGAATGGCTCCACTCCTCTCCAGTTGGATGCTGCATCGTGCTCCAATGAAGAGCTGCTGGCTGCTGCAAAATGCTCCAATGAAAAGCTCCTAACGTGCCCTTCTAGTGCAGCTCACAAAGACAATGACAAAGACCACGTAAATGTCTCCACTCAACTCCCTTTGGCAGCTGCAACGTGTTCCATTGGTAAGGCATGTGCAGCTCTTAAAAGCCATGTCAATGACCGAGGAAATGATCTCAATCCTGTTCTTGCCCCTTCAGTGGAAGTCCCTCCCATTGCTCCCCCTTCAGCTGATGGCCCTGAACTTGATGCCCCCGCTAATGCATGGCAAACAGTTCGGAAAAAGAGACAAAGCTCAAGGAACAAACAATAAACTCATTCTTTTTTGCTAGCTGAATGTAACCCACCAGCTCAACAAAAGGTTTCCAAAGGGAAAGCACCCGTTTCCTCAGTTGATATCGCTGGCATCAAGGCTCCCCATTGTCCGGGAGTAGGTGTGCTCACCAGGAGCTCGATTCAAAAGAATTCCAATCCTTTTTCAGGCAGTGGTGGGGTTCCTCCCACCATCCCCCACCCATGATTATTCACTGCTGGAATGTGAGAGGGCTTAATAGGCCTCTCAAACAACATGAGGTTGTCGGCCTCATGAAGAGTAAGAAGCTTGATGTATGTGGTCTCCTAGAGACTAAGCTATCTTCGGTAAATGTTGCACGCATGCATAAGTTAAGGTTGAAGGCTTGGCAGTTTGTAAACAATGCTGACTATGCAGCCTATGCTCGTATAGTTGTGTTTTGGAACCCTGACACAGTGAAGGTTGAAATGCTCCACTCTTCTGCCCAGGGGATTCATGTTATGGTTACAAGTTTGGTGCAACAATTCTGTTTTGCGGCCACTTTCATATATGGATTTAATACCATTGTTGCAAGGAGAGGTCTGTGGGAGGATTTGAGAAGATGGGAAACTGCATCCCCATGGTTTCTTCTTGGAGACTTCAACTCTGTCCTCTCTCAGGAAGACAAGCACAATGGGGAGCCAGTTTCCACCTATGAAACCACTAACTTTAGGGAGTGTTGTTCTGATCTTGGGATTGCAGACCTAAACTCAACAGGCTCTCATTTTACATGGACAAATGGTCGTATCTGGACAAAGATAGATAGAGTAATGGCAAACACTCAATGGTTCAATTTACAGCAAAGGGCTCATGTACACTTTGGAAACCCAGGAGCCTTCTCAGACCACTCACCTTCTACTGTCTAGTTGGGTTTACGTGAACTTTGTGGCAAAAGAAACTTCAAATTCTTTAACATGTGGGCTGCTCATCCACAGTTTTTGGAAACCATCTCCCAGCATTGGTCACTGGATATTTACGGGTCTCACATGTATATTCTATGCAATAAACTCAAACACTTAAAGGGAAGGCTGAAAACCTTGAACAATCTCCACTTTAGTCACATTTCAGAGAGAGTTGCAAGAGCTGGGAAAGAACTGGATGCTACTCAGCTTCTCCTTCAGAATGACAGAGACAATGGTAATCTTCTTGAGCTGGAAAAACAGCAGAGGCTAAAACTTGTTAATCTCAAATCAGCTGAGAAGATGTTCTTCGGTCAAAAGCTTAAATGCTCCTTCTTCAAAGACTGTGACAAGGGAACAAGGTTCTTCCACTCTTTGATGAGTCAACGGCATAGAAGGCAACACATTTCAGCCATTGTTCGAAGTGATGGCATGCTAACTTCATCGGCTGAAGAGGTTGGTCGAGTGTTTGCCACTTACTATAAAGAACTCCTTGGGACTTCAAAGCATACTATTCCCCCGCGTGTTGATATAGTTCAAAACGGCACTTGCATTAATTCTGATTCCCATGATTTCCTCCTTGCCCTAGTTTTGGCTGATGACATCAAACGGGTCCTCTTCAGTATGGATGATAATAAAGCACCGGGGCCAGATGGTTACACCTCTGCTTTTTTTAAAAAGGCTTGGAGCATAGTTGGTGAAGACTTTTGTTCAGCTATAAAATATTTCTTTGCTTCCGGTGAGATGCTCAAGCAGATTAATCACTCTACCATAGCCCTTGTTCCTAAGTCAATCAATGCCAACTCTGCTGCAGATTACAGACCTATCTCTTGCTGCAACGTCACTTACAAAGTTATTTCCAAGCTTCTTGCAGAGAGGCTAGCTCATGTATTAAACGATATCATCAGCCCTTCCCAAAATGCTTTTCTTGGTGGGAGATTAATGGCTGACAATATTAATCTCATGCAAGAGCTGCTGAGGAGTTATGGAAGGAAACGTGTATCGCCCCGCTGCACCATCAAGATTGACTTCAGGAAAGCTTTTGATACAGTTCAATGGTCATTTCTTCGCTCCACCTTTTGGGGTTCCCTGCTAGGTTCGTTCATCTGGTTATGAAATGTGTGGAGACTGCCTCTTTCTCTGTTTGCGTCAATGGCAATCTATTTGGGTTCTTCCAAGGCAAGTGTGGTGTTCGGCAAGGAGATCCATTGTCTCCCTATCTCTTCATTATCTGCATGGAGTACCTCTCTAGACTTCTAAACAGCAACACCCAGCTTTCGGGTTTCAAATTCCATCCCAAATGTCAAGCTTTGGGAATCAGTCATCTTGGTTTTGCTGATGACATTCTCCTTCTTTACCGTTGTGACATGACCTTTGTTAACATCCTCCTCCAGCAGCTTACAATTTTTGGGGAGTCTTCTGGCCTTGTAATTAATGCATCCAAATCCTCTATCTTCTTTGCTGGTGTATCGGAGGATATGAAGCAGGCCATTCTTAGCCTCTCCCAGTTCACTGAAGGAAGGTTTCCCTTTAAGTACCTTGGTGTCCCTCTCAGCCCCCACAGGCTTCTTGCCAGCCAATTCTCCCCTCTTATCCACAGGTTAGAATCTGCTATTCAAAATTGGATGGGAAAGTACCTCTCTTATGCAGGTCGGCTGGAGTTAATTAAGTTTGTCCTGCATGGCATGGTGCAGTTTTGGATTAATATCTTCCCTATCCCAACTGTTGTTATCAGCAAGATTACTAGTTTGTGCAGGAACTTTTTATGGACTGGCACTATGATTAGAAGCAAATCGGCTCTTATAGCTTGGAAACAGGTGTGTCTGCCAAAAGATGAAGGGGGTCTAGTGATTCATGATATCAAAGCTAGAAATGACAGTTTCTTTGCAAAGCATCTTTGGAATATTCACTTGAAGGCGGATTCCCTCTGGATTAGATGGGTATGCCATTACTACATAGCCCACGCCTCTATTTGGTCCTTGGATGCTGTCGCACGTCGAAAAAATCCCGCGCGCGACATCGGCTGGCGATTTATGTCTCGTTGTTGAATTGCTTGAATTGGTTCGTTAGGAGTCGCCACCTAGTATTTAATTGAGGGTCACTAGGAAACCCTGGTGGACTGGTCATGGTCAGAGATTCACGAGTAAAGAACTGATTGTGGTTAGGGAAGGTACTAGCACCCCTAACACACCCTACCTGAGGTAAGCTGCTCCGTGGACTTGATGTGTTAAAGAAGTTTTAAAAATTTTGTTTTTTTTTCATCGGATTTTAGAAATACAACTTCCGTACAAGTTTGTAATTCTACACCGTGATCCAATCAAAATATTAATTCCTTCTTTATTCCTGCAATTTTACCATAAAAATTTCACAAACACAATGCGCACACCACATTCAAACTTCGTAAGCTTGATGTAATTTTTAAAATAGAATTTTAGCCAACTTCTAAGGCTACGATACATCAGTTATTAATTCCCAGAATATATGTAGAAACATGTTCTTACATTTTCATGAAAAATACAACATGATTTTATCCATCCTTAGAATTTGTGCATGTTCAAATTAAACAATTAATTCTTTTTTTGTTTTTTTTATTATTATTTTTATAATTCAATATAATAAATAATAATAAAAAAACACACACACACACACACACATCTCCTTTTATTATGCTGACTCACCCACAATTACATGTTTACAACATAACAAAGAAAAAATAATGAGATAAATCAAAACACAACAGTGCCCAAATATACACAGCAACATTTAAAAATTCCAAAATCGCTTCGGGAACAGTGCTGGGGAATTCTGGGCATCTTCTGTGATCGTTGTACACTGGTGGCGCGTCCTCCCACGCGCATCGTGACTGGCGGCGCGTGGGTTCACGCGCCGCCGGTGGAAAAACTGAGAAAACAAAGGCGCCTGGAGCGGCTTCTTCTCCTCTTCAATTTTCAGCCGGCGGTGAGAGTCCGGTCACCTGCAAACACAAGAGAAACACACAGGGCAGTCGGTTTTACTTTGTTTTTTTTTCTTTTAGATCAGTTTCGTTTTTTTCTTTTTTAGATCTGCAATCAAATCCTTCTATTCCTGTGGCTGCTCCTTCGTTCTTCAGATAGCGGAGTGTTGGGTGGCTCGCCTGGCGTTGCTGCGATGGAAGAGGGAATCGTGGGTCTGCCACCGGTTGAAGGAGATGATGACGGTGTTGCCCCGGCGCTGGATCTGTTCGGTCGTCGCTGCTGTGGAAGGAAACCGAAGGAGAAACAGCCGTGGCTGAGGAGGAGATCGTGACCTGGGAGGCGCCGGAGCTGGAAGCTGTGGGAAAGAAGAGAAAAATAAATCAAACCCGCGGGGGAGATGGAGTTGTGGCTGGTTCTCCATGGGGAAAGGAGAGTGGTGCTGTTGGTGGGTCTGTGTTGATGACCGGGGAAGGAGAACCGTGGGGAGCTGGGTTTCTCTGGAGATGGTTTTGGGAATGAAACCAGAGGAAGATGAGGGAGGCCGGTTCTGACTTTTTTTTGGAGGAGAAGGCTGCGTTGATCTCCTGGTTTTCAAAAAGGAGGGGGAGATGGAGGTGCCGAAAAGGCACAGGGGAACGAGAGGAAACAGGGTTGTCTTATGCCCCCGGTTTGTTTTGCAAATATTAAGGGAAAGGGGGGGAGACCGGGTGAGGATCAAGAATGGAGTGGCGGGCGGTTCAAGAGAAAATAAATTAAAAGGGGAGCTGGCAGCTGTGATCGGAGAAGAAGGAAAAAATTTCCCAAAAGGGGGGGGGGGCCTCCCTGGCGGCTGCTTTCAGTAGGGAAGAAGAAAAGTTTAGATTTTTAGGGTTCTCTCTTTCCTTCTAAAATTACAAAATGAACCCCCCTTCACTGATTTTTGTAGGCTGCTCTTTATAGGCATAGCATTTTTTCGGGTCTCAAAATTGGTCCCTCAATTTTCAATCAATTCACTTGGTAAAAATTAAATTTGGTTTCTTAAAATTTCAATCTTTTCAATTAAGTCCAAATTAGGCTCCCAAACTTAATTTTTCACCAATTAAGCCCCAAATAAAAATAATTTGACCCATTTAAAGTATAATTAAGTCCTTGCACTTAATTAAATCCTTCAATTGGACCCAAATTAATTCTTAAACATAATTAAAATTCAATTTGGCCAATGATTAAATCAAATTGGCCCATTAAAAATTTAATTATGTCATTGGACTTAATTCTTATGCAAATTCGTCCAATAATCATTTAATTTGACCTTCGAATTTGCATTTAATTTAACCTTCGATTTTTGCCTATTTTTGCAGTCTTTTTTTTTATCGGCTTCCTCCACAGTGCCAGCCTTTATTCTATTTTTTTTATTTTTATTTTGAAAATTTAGGGAATGACCCAAAATTGGGTTATGACAGATGCCAAGAAAACTGACTCTCCTCTGTTTAAGTCAATCTTCTACCTTCGTAACAGAATGCTAAGCCTTTGTGGAGGGGTAGCTCAATTGCAACAACTGCTCTCAACCTGGTACTCTGATCAATGTCCTTTTACAGCCAATGCATATGAATTTTTCAGACATAAAGTTGAGCTTGTCCACTGGGCAAATGTAGTTTGGGAGCAGTGGTCCCTTCCAAGACATAGTTTCTCCCTTTGGTTGGCAATGCTGGGCAAGCTGCGAACAAGAGATCGTCTCCGGTTTCTCTCCCCTGATCCTATATGCCCTCTATGTCAGAATGCTGATGAGTCTCATGCTCACCTCTTCTTCAATTGTGACTGGTCGTCTTCTCTTTGGGGAAAGACCAGACTCTGGCTCAAGATTCATCAGATTATGCCTTCCTTAAGCAAAGCTACCCAGGTTTTACAACACACCAAAAAAGGGCTACAAGCAAAAATGAGAAGAGTATCTCTTGTTGTTCTTGTGTATTTGATCTGGGAGGAAAGAAACAGGAGAATTTTTGACAACACTAGAAAATCAGTTGAGGCTGTTTTTAGAAAATTTCAGATTCTATTTTACACTATATTGTATTTTCATGAAAAAAATCCCCTGGCTTACAATGTTGCATTCTGATTGGATTGGTTGGGGTAGTTTACTATGAATGCATGTTCATCTTGCCCCTGCATGGTCTATCCTCTGTTGGCTTCGCGTAGTTAGCTGGTCCTTATTTCATGGGGGGGTTTTTGATGGGCCCTTGAGGCTGAGTTCTTTGCTGCTGTGGTTTGTTGAATTATGATGGCTACATGTTGTTGACTTGGTCCGGCATGGGAGAGGACCTGCTGGATGTTTTTGTTGGTTTTCAGCTGCTTGTTTTTGGGTCTGCTGGCAGTAGATTGACTTGCCTGGCAGTGCATTGGTTTGGCTGGTTAAGTCCCTTATGTTTGTTCTATGTGTGGCTACTTCTGGCCTTAGGGATTTTGTTTTATGTTTCTTTTCCATGGGAACATGTTCCCATTTTAGTTTTAGGGTACTAGTTACCCTCATATCTGTATATACATTTTCAGTTTGCTACTTTTGTGGCTTTGTTACCTTTGATCTTAATATATTCTTACATTTGATCAAAAAAAAAATTTGATTTATTGTTAACATAAGTTAGCATCATGAATTTCTGAAAATATTTAAAAGTTTGGTGTTACTTAAATAAGATAATTAATATGATCATGTTAACAATTTATAATGAACTATTAAGGATAAATAATCCGATTAGAACCTCATTTGTGTGTGGTTTCCAGTTGATTATATATATACATATTATTTGTAATTTATATAGTTCACCTCCCTATGGTTCGACCCTGGTCTTGCAAGGTTATTTATTACCTCGACACTCCTACACTCGGGATAAGATATCAATCTTTTAAGTGTGTCATTTATAATAAAAAAAAACATTTTTTTATAATAAACAATCAAGAGATGCATTACTAAGGAAATAGAGTTTAGGTTAAAGAAACACATTTCTCCTCAATAATTTTATTTATTATCTTCTTTTTTTTGTAGATGTTTATTTTTATTCAAATGTTAAAAAAAAAAAAATGCCCAAGCAATGACAATGTTTAGGTCAAAGAAATAGATTTCTCCTCAATAATTTTATTCATTATCTTTTTTGAAAATATTTATTTTTATAATTATTTAATTTCATTCTAATGTAAAAAAAGATGCCAATAAAATTATAAAAAGCAAGACAAGGAATGCCAAGATGCCAATAATTTTATTCTAACGTTTTTAAAGCAACAAGGAAAATAAGGATTTGGGTCATTGATTCAAATGAGTTTAATAAGCTTGGTTTATTTAATAATATAATTATAAAAAAATCATCAATAATAAAAAAAAACACAAAAAAATAACAATGACAAATAAAAAAAAAACTCTTGTCAATATTATGAAAAGATCTCCTCTATATATTCTTAAGATGTCTTAAGATCTTATTTGATATCAAAACAAAAATTGAATGAGAATAAGATAATCTCATATTAAAAAAAAACAAGAACTTAAAACTCAATTACCAACAAATCAAACAGCGAATGAAAGATTAAGAAAAATTAATTTTAAAATAAGACAAAAAAAAAATTTGACTCGAGTTATCATGTCAAATTTGCTGTCTAGTTGTGAGGTCAGGATAACCTTATACAAAAAAAAAGTAAATAAAATAATGAAAGGTGAATATGGGAAAAAATCAATAAAAAAACATAAAAACAAAACCCGAGTCAACTTGAGTTAACTCGTGATCCAAGATATGAGATCATGATAACCCCATAAAAAATCTGTAAAAATCACAAAGTCGAAGGTCCAATAACCTAATATCGAAAGATAAAAATATAAAAAAATCAATTTTAAAAAGAGAACCTAAACAAACCCGCAGTCAAATCAAGCTAATCTTTAAAACCTATGGAAAATTATGAGATCAGATTAAAAATTCACAAAGCAGGCAAACTTGAAAAATTCACAAAGCAAAATCCCAAATCATCCAAATTTTTTTTAAAAAAAATAGCAATAAAAAAAGGGACCAATTTTGGTATAAAAATTAAATTAAATAAAACAATGAAAGATGGAATTGAAAAATAAAATAAATCAAGAAAATAATTTAAAAATAACAATCAAAAGAATGAGGACCAAATTGGGTATAAAAATAAAATAAAATAAAATGTTGTGGACTGAAATTAAAAAAAAAACTTCAAAAGCATTAAAATCAAAATAAATAGCAATAAAAAAATAAAAATCAAAGCTGATAAAAATACAAACTTACATGACACATCCACTTTTTGAAAAGGTTGGTGTGAAATCCAAGTTGATAAGAAAGAGAAAAGAAAAGAAAAAGAAAACTCCAACAAAGCCCAAATACTGCTCCTTCATGCACACACTTGTAACCACCAAGAAAAGAATAATGTGATGCATTTAATGCCATTGTTAAAGACAACATTTGACTGCCCGAAGACACTGCATATGCTGCTTAAAGAATGTGAGTGCCTCTCACTTGTTAGCATAAAAGCCTCTAAGACTTTGTTTTTTTTTTTAAGGTATTTAAATCATTTTATTTTTCATTAAAAATATAAAAAGATTAATTTCTTCTTTAATCAACATAATAATAACAAATAAACCTAGTGAAAAAAAAAACCATTATATCCACCATGACTAGCTCATCATTCTTTGTTGTGAAGTTCAAAATTCATTTTGATTTTGCCATTGTAATCTGCGAAGCATTGCCTCATAGGCCACAAAGCATACACCGGGCACTTTTAGTTTTTTTTATATATAATATAATATAATAAAGTTTAGTCTTTTTCTATTCATGTGTAAATTGGCCCGAAAGAAGAATGAACGAAAAAATAATATGCATATCGGTTATTCGAATTCAGGTAATAAAAAAGGAAAGACTTTTCCGTTCTTTTTTATCCCTCAAAATCAAGTAACCTGGGATGGGCACCAAATAACAATTAAAAGCTAGCTAGCTACCTAACTATACAATAACAATTATTTGTTTTTAGGCTAGCTAACTAGATTTATATGTTTTATTTTATTTTTATTAAAATAATATTTTAAAAAAAAAATATTTTTGATATCAACGTATTAAAATAATCTAAAAATATAAAAAATATATTAATTTTAAAATAAAATTAATTTTTTAAAAAAACATAACAAACACTGCCTAAATTATTGGGAGGTGGAATCAAGTGCAACCCTAATACCATCAGCAAATATACAAGTTGAAACTATAAAATGGGATAAATCAGTGATTGATTAGAACTCAGATTAATCTATGTGGACTTGGGGCTACGAGCATCAGATTAGCATCAACAACATTAACGTTTGTAAAGCAAACTTGGTGGTGCAAACTGATGGCTTCGTAGAATGCCATATTTAATGAGGAGGCTTTTCTTTGTAGATTTCAACATTGGCTCTCGACTATACACAAAGTACGAACTCGTTTCAGAGAATACCGCTTGCAGGACTGCAAAATTAACTCTCTAGCAGCCATCATTTCCTCTAAAAAAATCCCATCCTTCAGCAGATAATTTTGCCTGCAAACCAGAGATACAGTATGATGGAACATACTTGTGCAATCCTGCTGAAAAAAAAATACAATCTTCCTAATTTAAGACACCCTTGTCTGTAGAAAATGGAGCTTCATGTTATTTGGTTTTAGTCTCTCCTTATTTATCCTTTCCCCTCGATGGGAATTCACAAATCCATCATTCATCAGAACAAGTAAAACTTGAGTTGAGGGAAAGGAAAAGAAAAGAAGAAGAAGAAGAAGCACGACGAAGAAACCAGGTAATGTTGTTGTGAGAGGATTCTTAATTATCCTTGTTGGTGTGCTAGTCACTGTAACTGTAAGCCATAAAACACCTCCGATAAAGATGATGACAATGTCCTCCCGTTTCCAACTTCTAAGGCAATCTGTAATAACAGAACAGATTCCAAGCAGTAATATGTTGAAATAGATAATAATATCAGCAGATTTGCCATCAACCGAAGCAGCACCACCCAACTTGAACTGATTTTTGCCAGAAGATAAATTAATAATAGCATAGCCAGCGTGTAAAGTAAAGGTTCTTGTTAAAACTCCAAAGTTTCATTTGGCATTAATCTAAGCAATAAAAAAAAAACAGGTGAACTGAAACGCATAAAGAAACCAGAAACGAAGGAATCACAATGAAAACAAATAAAGGAAGGCAAGGCAGGTGGAGAAGAAGACAGACAGTTGCATTTCCATTTTCAATCAAAACAAGATGGGAAGATGTAATAATTCACTCACTTATAGTCGCAATAAATTGTTATTTAGCTTCCTCTACTTCAGAGTGCCCCTACCAAAACTCAATCAACTGTATAAAAACTCAGCAGCTACGACTCCAACTCTCAATCAACTCCATAAAGACTCAGCAGCTCCAACTTACAATTTCATGACATCCTTCACAATAAAGTCCCAATCCCAGAATTGTCTGTTCTAATTCCTTCTTTTAATAGTAGTTAGTAGCTTGGGAGATAAAAAAAAATCAATTAATACTTTTTCAATATGCATAAGAAAGAAAGAAGAAATTCAACTTGCAAAATGACTGATAAGATGAAAGGATATATGTAGTTAATGAGTTAAACACCAAAATATACAAGTAAAAAGTTATTAAAGATGATGATTGAAACTCAGAGTGAAAAAGACAGAAATTTGTCCAAAAACTAAACAAAATGAAAATCATCTCTAACAACAATAGCAACATCATCCATCATATCCAAGAATCCAAAACCAAAAGAGAGAAGACAAGGAAAGCAGTAGCAGCAGCAGCGCTAGTTTACCCTATTTAGGAGTAAAATCATCATCATTTCTCCACTTTCCCTGTAATCTGAGGAGGAGGAGGAGGAGCCAGATAAAGCCCATTATAATTACTTCCTCCTCCTTTTCCCTCTATAATATCTTTCTCTTTGGCAGCCAAATAAGCAAGCCTTTCAAGCGCTTCTCTAGCTCTCTTCTTTGCATAAGTAGCTTCCTTAACCCTTTTCTCAGCTTCAACCTTGGCCATCGCCGCCGCTTTCGTCATGGAAACGGCAGCAATCTTGGCGGCAGCAACAAGCGCTCTGGCGGAATCTCTATCGATGATCCTGCCGGAAGGAGAATCTCCGTTTGTAGTAGGATTAAAGAAGGAGAAATTGGGGGAGGAGCAAGAGGGGCAGATGAAGGGAGTATGGTGAGGGTAATTGGAAGGGATGCAAGGTTTGTGAGAGATGGAAGGGCATTTGTTACACATGGATCGATCAATTGGGAGTGGTTCTTCATACACACTAAAGCAGAAAGGGCAGAAGAGGCCACGGTGGTCTTTTAAGAGACAGTTCGTGCAAAGGCGGCGGTAGGATGGGGTACGGTGGCGGACGTTGTGGAGGAGATACCGGTCTTCTGCTCCGCATATTCCGCATTCGAACTGGTGATCTCGCTCTCGCTTCATTACATCGATTGATTGAGCCAAGCGAAAGTGATGATGATATCTCAACGGTAACCCTAAACGAGAGACAGAGAGCAAAGTGATTGATTATTATTATTTATGAATATTAGGGTTTTTAACCCTTTTTACTTCCTTATTTGGAAATTGGAATTTCTTTGCTGGTAATTTCAAATTGGGACATTTTCAGAAATTTACTATTAAGTTTTTACTGTGCAAAAGACTTTATTCTACATCCTCTCTAATTTATTATTGTGAATGAGTTGTATTTTTTTTTTCAATTTAATTTTCAAATATTTTTTTAATAATTTAGTCATAATTGAAAACCAATTAATTTTAATTTCTTATAAAAATATGAGATTGAAAGAAGAGAGATCAAAATGAAAAATGCATCAAATATAAATGACATGTCATAAGTTTCGTAAAAGATACACATTGGTTCTTAAACTTTTAAAATCATGCAAATTATACAATTGCAATGCTTCAATATTTTTTCAATTCAATTTTGGTACAAAAATTTATTTTTGTTATTTTTTAATCTTTGGTTGAGAGAGAAGAGATAAAAGTCGTCGAATTCCAGTGTTAGAGAAAGAAAAGTGTCATTGATACCAATTTATGTCAAAGGATTCCATTTGATGAGGCGAGTTTATATTAAGTGTTTTTATACCTTTAAAGTTCGAGAAAAAACAGATTTAAACTTGGATTGATTTTGATTTTTTGGGTGGTTTTTTGAGGCCATAAATAGATTAATCATTGTTCCTACGGTGTTTTATAGGTATTTTGGATATAAAAAAAATTGAAAAACAAGTTTTTGGGTAAAAACAATTAAGTCCTGATTTTTTAGCCACCATAATGATCAAAATCTAGGTTTTTCAAAGACTTGTTTTTACCTGACAAAATAGGCCAGCTAAGCCGACTTAACAGTGCATGGCTTTTTTTTATATATTTTTTTTAATTAATGAATTTTTTATGGTTTTTTCTCTAAATTTATTTAATTTATCTTTAAATTAGTACTTCTTCTATTTTTTTATTTTGTTTGAAAAGCCTCTTTTAAATGATGATTATTTTTTAAGTTATATGTTTAAATTGAAGAGTTTTTTTGATTCATCTAAAAATTTTTTATCCTTTATTTTTAAAAATAAAAAAATTATTTTCAAATAATATTTTTAATAAATGCATCTTTACATAATTTCTCCCTTTTATTTTATTCAATCAATTTAATTTGTGTTTCTATTTTTATTATCATTTTTTAAATAAAAAATTATTTTAATAAATAAATTTAACAAGCACAACTAGGTAAATGTTTCATCTTTTGAAATTAAATATCTTGATCTACATCTGTCTCTTGATTTTTTAATTTTTACTTTTAGGTATGTTAACGACTTTTTATTTATTTATTTGCACAAATAGTTCTCGATTAATTTGATTACATGTATATATAGAATTTTTTATTTGAACTTAAATTTTTTAAACTATAAAAATACATTGGAAAAACTTGTGTATCTAATTTTTTTATAAAATATAAAAATATCTAATTTGTAGTAAAATGTGAGTCACATGACTAGTTAACAAAGAGCCAAAATGCGTTGAGAAAATATTATAGGAAACAATGTGTACATACCACAGTTTTGAAACCTGGCTTGGCCTGGCGGGTTGACCCAAGACTTGATCAACCTAGGGCTGGAACCAGGTCAGGTAGAAAAAAAACAGGGAAATGAAAAACCTGATGTGACCTGGCAAGATCCAGTTAAAAACCCGGTTGCAACTGGTTGATTTTTATTTTTTTTATTAAAACGATATCGTTTTGATTAAAAAAAAAAATTGACCTGAGAGACCAAGTCATACAAACATTCTACATTAAATAGAAATACATATTACAGTTAATGCTAAATAACTACTTAAGATAAGAACAATGATAGTTATAGTAATTGCTTCTGCCACTTGAAAGTATGAGATGATTTTCAGTTATTTGTTTGTAACTTTCACTTTTGTCAACGTGTAATCTGGATGTATTCCTTTACTTGAATTGGTTGATCCCTGTCAGCAGTTTCATTAGTATTTTACTTAAGAAATGTATAAATCATCCTTTCACTTAAGGTTTGCTCAATTCAATATCCAAGGTAAAATTATGATACAATCATCTAAGAATTGGATAGCATTTTGCCTTGGGGTTTATTTTTTATGGTTTTGCATATTTGAAAGCTTACCATAAAAAGAATCCTTCGACTTTGAACGAATTGATTGTTACTATAATTGTTGATTGGTTTAGCATGCATTTCCATGCACTACATAAAAATAAATCTTATTTCTCAGATTTTTTTGATGTCTGGTGGTGATGGTGTTCTGAATTTGATGAGGTTTTCTTTTATTATTACCAGTGCAGATCATGGGATTCATAAAATAAAGACTTGAAAAATAAGTGTTGAGAATCTGATATCATTAAACTTCTCAACTTTTGAGGAGATCCTTGGTAAGAAGTTATAGAGTTATCTTAGTAGTAAAAGACAAACAAATGGTGAAAAGTTATAAAGTTTTGTTAGTAGTAAAGGACAAACAAAAGATCAAAATCACATGAGTACTACAAGGATGCACAATCTTTACATCATAAAAAATACTAGTTTGTAGTGAAAATAGCAGCCCGCAGCTTAGCGTGGGCACTAGCACTAGTTAGCTAGCTAAGACTTGTAATCATAGTTTTAAGATCCGGCCCGGTGGTCGGCCCGGTGGTCGGCCCGGTCCAAGGCCCGGGTTCTGGGTTTTGATCTGGTCGCCGGGTCAGCCGGGTCAAAATTTATTTTTTAATTTTTTTTAAAAAAATCAAAACGACGTCGTTTTAGCAAAAAAAAAAAAACAAAAAAAAATAAAAGTCAACGTGTTTGGGGCCGGGTCTTGCCGGGTCAACCGGGTCCCGGGTCGACCGGGTCTGGCCGGGCCAATTCCCAAGTGGGTTTTGGCCTTCACCCGGACCGGTCCCATGCCCGGGTCGGCCGGGTCCCGGGTCGACCCGCCGGGCCGATCCGGGTTTTAAAACTATGCTTGTAATGGTTTATAAAACCAACAACTTTATTGATTTAATATTTGAGTCAATGGATTAGATTGGACACGTCAATACATGTAAATCCTAAACAATTACAAAACAAAACCAAAAGAGCTTAGTCTTTTCTTGTGGAGGAGAACCATCGTTGATTCAAGCAATGTGATTATTATGCTTTTCATTGCTCTTAACAATTACCTTAGCATCTAGGGTAAAATCATTTTTTTTAGGAGATT
This sequence comes from Populus davidiana, assembly GCA_030145905.1. Lineage (NCBI taxonomy): Eukaryota > Viridiplantae > Streptophyta > Magnoliopsida > Malpighiales > Salicaceae > Populus > Populus davidiana. The sequence goes on from CM057796.1 coordinate 2,937,993, forward strand.
TAAATTTTATTTGTGGATTGATCAAGAATAATTTTGCCTTTCAACTTTGAAAATACATAGTAAAAATTCTTTTTGCCCTTGAAATCTGAAAAAATAATAATAATAAAATATCTCTCGATAAGGGCATTGATTTTGTAGTGAAATGTGAAGTTGTCATCTTAAGGAGGTAGTGATTGAAACTTTTTAGAAAAATCTTTTTTTTATAAGAAAGATTAAAAATTAGGTACAATTTAAGAAACCTAAACAATAAGTCTGAATAAGTAGTTTTTAAATTAAATTGTTTGGCTCAAAACATTTGAAATTTTAGATATATTTAGAGTGAGTTTTCTTTCTAAATTGTTCTTTTAAGGAATAATTTTGTCATTCAAATTTGAAAATACATAGTAAAAATTCTTTTTGCCCTTGAAATCTGAAAAAATAAATAAATAAAAAATCTCTCGATTAGGGCTTTTTTCATTCTTTTCCTTTGATTTGCACAATAAAATTACATTTATACCCTTGGCTACTTAGAAAAATGACCTTGTAGAGTGAGGTTTATTTGCTTTTATATTTTTTATAGTAAAATTACATATTTAACTTTTGACTTTTCAAATTTTAAGAATAACATCAAAGGTATTTTTGTCTTTGCGCCATGGTTATTTTGTAATAATGATATGCCCTTTAGCCTCTCTTTTTTTGTAATTTTTCTTCTTAAAACATTAATAAATTAGTAAAATATGCTGACGCGTGGAATGAGCATGTCAGAGTTTTCCGTGCTATTCTAGAGGTGTGTGAGGACAATTATAGTGGCCACAAAAACCTGATTGTTGTCTCATCTGATGCATAAGGTTGTGACGTAGCCGTTGGGGTGGCGCATTTGGTAAAGCGAGCGATAGTTGTGCCTTCCATTTTTTATTTGTTTTAGGTTTTGTTTTCATTCTTTTGATTTTTATTTGTTTTGATTTTAATACTTCTTAAAGTTTGTTTATTTTTTTCAATTGATCCCTTTGTGCATTTAATTTTTTTTATTTTTTGTATTCAATCTGGTTCTTGTTTTTTTTATTGCTATTTTTTTTTATCATTTGTATTTATTTTATTTTATTGATTTTGTCCTTTAGAATTTAGTTTTTTTTTTTTTTCAAATTTTGATTCTCATTTTTTTCATTACTTTTTTTTTTATCCTTTCCTTCATTTATTTTGTTTTTGATTTAATCATGATTAGTTTCTTTCAATTATTTTTTAGTTGAGTCCAAGTCTAGAATTTAACAGTTTACAGGTTTAAGAGATTAACTCCAGTTTATGAAGTTGACATGAACACGGGTTTCCATAGTTTTTTTTTTCTTTTTTAAAACTTTTTTTTCCATCCTTTCCCATTCTCTTATTTTTTTAATTTGTTTTCTATATGATTTTTTTGGTCAATTTTAAAATAACACAAGTCTCGTCTTGCTTTTATTTTTTTTTTCTTGTTAAATTTAGCTTTTCTAAGGGATTTTGTTTTTAAATTGAATTGAATTAATTGATTTCATTTCCTAACATTTAATTTTTAGGTGTTGAGCTAAGCTCAGGTCAAGAATTTAATGAATTGCTGTTTTGAGAGATTAACTCGGGTTTATAAGTTTTGTATATCTTAATATCTTTTTTGCGATGAAAAAAAAATAGTTAACCTTATTTTAGTTTTTTATTAAATTAAATTTATTGGTTGCACCTCTGATATTGAATTTGAGGCAATATGTGAAGGAATTTTATTTTTTTTAATTTGTTTTTGGAAATTGATATTTTCAGTTTATTTACATTTTATTTTCTATTGAGTTATTTAGGTATTATGTCTCGAATCATGAATTCAGCACGTTTATTATGTTTGGCCCAATTTGTTTGTCATTGTTTTTTAATATTTTTGGATCATGAGTTAATGATCATAATCTTGGAGATTTGTTTTACAAAAAATTTACATCGCATCAATATCTTTTCGCTCCTAGTGTAGCACAAGCTACCTATTTAATATTATCTAAAAACAATTAAAATAAGTTGAAATAATATAATTTTTTTTTTATTGAATCAGGTTTATTCGGGTTTTAGCAAGTGGACAAAATTATAGACTAATTCGTTGATAAAAAAATTATCAAATTAATTTATTAAACTGAGACGGGTTTTATAACAATTAGCCTTACTTTGAGAGAATCATAATGAACCGATTGACTTCATTTCTCTATATCTCTGGTGGTGGCGGGTCAGTCGGAGATAGAGAGCAAAAGCTACAGTGAAAACCCACCGGACTAGACTATCATTATGTAACAGGCTAAATCGGTTCAATCTAACATACCATTTTTAATTATTTTTATCACAAAATCAACCCGTCCATTCGTTATTCTTTGAACAGTCCAATCCAATCCAATCTAAATTATAAATTATTTTAATAATTAATTCTAAAAAACTGTTATTACATTAAGGAATAATTTGTTGTTTTGTCTTTGCAAGACTTTCTTAACACTCCACATGCTGAGCTTATGCACGTTTGAGCGCACATCAACCACATGATAGTTGGTGTCTTATACACTAGATCTACAACCTTAATATTAATAAGAAAAATAATCGCCATGAATAACATCATCTGATCATGTGTTACTATTATTCATATTCATCACATTTTACCAGTACAAGGTAAGTTAATGTGGAGATTGACGGTAAAAAGATGGCAATAAACATGAGAAAAAAGCTACACTAACTTCTTTTTTTCTTTTTGGTCAAAATATCCACCCCCAACATTCTATTTCAACCGGTAAAAGAGATGATCACATTCAGCATGTGCATGATAATAACATAGAAATCAACCAACAAGTTTAACATAATAGTCAATGCATCAGCTTCGAGCAGTGAATCTGCAACAATTTTACAACACATGCTACGTCACATGCTAGGCGTCCACAAGTTCCTATATTTATTTGAGGAAACCTTTCCCATGTTAGTACCGGAAGAGAAAAAAAGGTGTTAAACCGATTTCAAAATCCAATTTGTCAAATGAACTCAATGACAAAATTACAATCCCTTCACCTCCAGTCCTTTGACCCAAAAAAAACAAAAACTGTTTAGTAGCCTCATCTAATTGCAGTGTAAGCCCATCATAAGTATGCATGTTCATCGAAAAGGTGACTGCAAGGCAATAAAACCTACTTTTGTAACTTTCAACTAATCTGCAACCATAAACGGATCCACTTCTCCAAGTTCAGCAACTAGAGGTTCTGCATTATCATCATCTTCTGCACCAAAGTAAGTTGGGAATGGAAGCATCTGAATATCAGGTTTCTTGTAAACAGAATCTTTTATGAACACAAAGTTCCCTTCAGCTCCAGGGACCTGAAAATAATTAAAGTCTCCGTTAAGATTGTTTCAGATGAGAGACATAAAGAATTGGAAAGCTTGGTCTATTGCGGTGGAAGCATATGACTCAACTAAGATCCATCAAGACAAAAGGAGAAGATAAAATAGGGAGATATAAAGACAGGGACCAAAAGAATTGGATCCTTCTAATTTTCAGTGTCGAAGTTTCATAAATTTTCTTTGCTACATTATAGAATATGTGATTAGCATTGCAGAACAAAAAAATTGGGATGGGTAATAACTAATAAATGCAATTACACGTATACCCAATTATCCTAGACACCCATCTTAAACAACGAGAAAACTTAAACCATGACTTGCTTTATGTGCTAAAACAGAATGATTCAACATTATTCACCATAACTTCAACAAAACTTAAAACTGGCATCCTAGATACAAGACACGTGATACAAAAAACATTGCACTTAGACCACAAAAAGGAAATATTTTCAGCAGGCATGGTATAACCTCCTTAACCTTTTATTCAAATTTCATTTCTTTTTTTAATGAAAAGATAAATTTGGTTCGAGAACCATACTTGGCCTTTCACCCACATCAGGTTCCTTGCAGGATCTATTTTGTAGACCCAAACATTTTTAACCGTTCTCTGAACTCCACCCATGCGCCCAGGCATCTTTTTGCCTTTAAATACCTGTCAAGAAGAGACAAGAGATCATCACCACTACAGCCGATGTGGAGCAACATACAACAAAAATATGCGGTGCTATACTCAACGAGACCTTAATAATGGGATATCCTTGAACAGATTGTGTAACTTTTATCATCAAAATAAGGAAGTGAGATTGACCAAGCCAATCTCAAAGAACATGACTTTAGGCAGGACAGCATGGAGGAAGCGGGTTCAGTAGCCAACCCAGCTAGTTTAGAATTGCCACTCAGTTGATTTGAGCTGTGTCACTGATCTCTATCTTCTTAAAGGAGTAAGAAACAAATGCTGACAAAAAAATTGTACAATTGTACAATATGTCGAATGAATGTATTATATTCCACAGGCAGGAAGGTTCCAGCCACAACTCAAGGCAGAATTCATGTCAGTGTCACTTCCAAAGGTCCTAGCAGAGGATCTTGGCCCTTACCTAGCTTTATGAGTCTAAAATAATGATAGGTCCGACAAATCACTCTTTAGTTCACTCGAAGAAAGAGACACACACCTTCCCAGGAGCATCCCTCTGACCAGTAGAACCAATGCTTCGATGCGATAAGGATGCACCGTGACTTGCTGGCCCTCCTTTAAATCCATGCCTTTTCATACCACCCTGTATAGAAAACAAAACAGTAAATATCCATGACAAATAAATCCTAAACCTTTTCTTCTCTCACTGAATTAAGAATTTTAAACAAGAGAATTCCTGGAACTTGTGAAAAGGGATTTTAATTGTAACAACGTGTAAAATTCATCACATGTAATAATAATTAAAATAAAAAACATGAAAAAGAACACGCATTCGCAGACATAATCACAAGCATAAGCTTTGGACCTAAGAATTCAAACTTCCTGATTCTAGTAAACTCATTTTCAAGCTTAAACCAGTGCAACAAGAACACACTGAGAAGGAAAGGGAAAACGTATAGGCTAAAATGAAAGCAAAAGGAAGATGACTAAAGGAGAAATAGAAATAGACCTGAAAACCTTTACCCATAGTGATTCCAGCGACATCAACAAATTGACCAGGAACAAAATGTCGAGCGCCAACACAAGTACCAACAGGAAGAAGAGCATCTTCTGTAACAGGAAACTCCCTTAATTTCCTCTTCATGGGGACACCTTGAGCTCGAAAATGACCCACTTCCGGCTTCGTCAAATGCTTCTCTTTCTTCTGCCCGCAACCAACCTAACACACAGTAGAATCACAATAGCAAAGCCAAATTAACAACAAAAAGATATAAAAGAAATAAAGAAACTTTACGCAAATGATAGTACCTGCAAAGCAAAGAAGCCTTCTTTTTCAACAGTTTTAACTTGAGAGACAATATTATCATCGACCCATAAGACAGTAATAGGAATCCTAGCACCCCATTTATCCCAAAGAGCAGTCATCCCACATTTAACCGCAATGACTCCTGTTCGCTTTGAATTTGGGGTCATTACACCCGGTTTTGCTTCCATGATCCGGCTTTGTTGATGGTACGCAACCTGGGACCCATCGATCAGAGCATCAGCGCTGAAATATCTTAGGAGGTAGAACTTTGTTGTTGCTGTTGGAGGTGTTCTTGAATTGGTTGACAGTATCCGATGGAGACGAGAAATGAGGCCTCTCGATATGGCCGGCATTATTTACTGTTTTTAGCTTTAGTATTTATTTATTTATTTATAAAGAGATCAAACTATTTTTCAATAGACGGAGGGAGGGAGAAGACTGGCAGCTTTTTTCTTAGAAGCATCATGCGAAGTGAAAACTGGGGAGGGTATGGAAGGTAGGGTTTTTGGGTCGGGAAGGAAATGGTAAAACGGCACCGTATGGTATCGCCAAAAGGACGCCCCCAAAGCATTTATTGACAATTTTTCAGCCCCTTTGCACCAGTGATATTCCACGCCATCCGGTCCAATGACCTGTCAATCCTAAGACTTGGAAGGGGCTGAATTTTATGTGAAACCAAGTAGAAGGGTTGTCCCGATTAAATTGGTGAATTAAATTGGTAAAAAATTGAAAAACCTTAATGTTTGACATTTAAAAAACAAAATTCACAGCGTTGACATTTTAAACTTTCTTAGTTTAGTTTGATAATTGTTTTTTAAAATATTTTTTATTTAAAAATATATTAAAATTATTTTTTTTATTTTAAAAAAATTATTTTTAATATTAATACATCAAAATAATTTGAAAATATTAAAAACATATATTAATTTAAAAAATTAATTTTTTTAAAATATAAAAATAAAATATTTTAATTTAATCCATAATTAAATTTTGATTCAAGTTATAATTATGATTTACAATTAAAAAAAACCTGCTACAAGAAACTTCTCGATGCTTCTTCAACACTTCAACAAGAATTATTATTTACTAGAGTGGACACATAACATGGAGTTCACCTCTCCATCATTTCTTTCTCGAAGAAAAAGGAGTATGAATAAAATATAATCATTCCGAGAAAGATATCTATCACTCGAAGAGGGTGAGTGGAAACTTCCTAACAGGAATTTAAAGTCATTTCCTATGATAACTTTAAGAAAATTATTTCCTAATAACTGATTTGTTTAGATCTCATACACATCTCCTTTATTCTATTTTATTAAACTCATATCAGACAATGACTTGGAAGATATTTAAAAATGTAATTATAGTTACGATAAAACTAAAAAAGATCTTTATTAAATTAAGTCATTAACTATCTAATAGGTAGTCTAGTAATAAAATATTGAGACTAAAAGATTTGGTTTGCTTTGCTTCTTCTGTGATTTTAGATTCGAGTCTTGTGATTACTAATTTTAATATTTTAATATTTTAGATTTTATTTTTTCTATAAATTATTTTTATATTTTATAATTTTAAAACATTTAAACTATCATTGAAGTATCCTAAATAGAAATTATAGTTAATATTCTGTATAAATTATTTTTATATTTTATAATTTTAAAATATATAAATTATCCATAAAATATCCCAAACATAAATCCTAATTATTTTTTGTTTAAATTATTTTTATATTTTATTATTCTAAAATATTTAAACTATCCTTGAAATATCATAAACAGAAATCCTAAAACCCTTTTTGTAAAATTATTTATTAAATTTTATAATTTTCAAACATTTAAACTATCATTTAATTATCATAGACATAAAACTTAATCAATGTTTTTATAGAAATAATTTTTATATTTATAATTTTAAAACATATAAACTATCCTTTAAGTATCCTTAATAGAAATCCTCCTTAGTTTTATTTATAATTTTTTTTTATATTTTGTCAATTTAAAATATTTAAACTATCATTGAACTATGTGAAACCGAAATCCTAATAACTTTTTGCTATAAATTGTTTTTATACTTTATAACTTTAAAATGTTTAAACTATCCTTAAAGTATTTGAAACAGAAATCATAATTAATGTTTTGGATAATTTTTTTATATTTTATAATTTTAAAATATACAAACAATTCTTTAAGAATCCTTAACAGAAATTCTAATTACTTTTTATATATATATATAGAAATTGTTTTTATATTTTATAATTTTCAAATATTTAAATTATCCTTAAAGTATCCTAAACAAAAATCTTAATTATTGTTTTTTTAATAAATTATTTTTATATTTTATAATTTTAAAACTGATTAGTACTTAAAAGTGCATGTTTATCAAGGTTTTATATCATCATTTTGTACTTGAAGTTTCAATAACTCCTTAACTAAAGTATGTTTTATAATAACAAGTCTGATACTATAAAATGCCTTAATATATGGTAAATGTTCATCTTAAATGCATGCTTATCACATAAATCAAATGATTGATTGATAAATTCAACTACTGAAATAGTGAAGATAAAGAAGGGTGAAGCTTAGAAAAGAGATGTTGGTGCAGTCCAAACTAGAACACTGTTCGGTAATTGGGTCATTATCTCGAGTTCTAGAAGTCCAAATGATCTCAAAGTTTTACACAGATTTGGTAAGACATAGGCCTATAACTTTCATGTGGAGGCCAGGATTTAAAAATACCGTTTTCAAGTCCAAATTATAGCAACAATAAAGAAGTTTGAATTGTCCTCTACCCCGGATACTGTTTAGTGTTCAACCCATACCTCGAGTTCTAGAAGTCCAAATGACCTCAATTTTTTTTTTTTGGAAAGCTAAGATAATTTCCTAGAACTTTCATGAGTACATATGGTTCCAATTCTGATGTTAGCAATGCCGTTTTATTTAGATAAGAAGATAAGGATTTTCACCAAGTCAAGATGTGGTCACCAACTCAATAATTATTCATCAAATCAATAGTTCCAAATTTTGGCCTATAAAAGGAGGCATTTGCCATGCATTTAGGCATCTTGGTGTTCAGATTAAGATCATGCTCTTGCTCTCTTTCTTTGTATTTTGTAATGTTTAAATTTTATTTGATGTTATATTAATCTCTTGTTTATGCTTTTTATTTCCTTTTCTTTATTTATATAATTATGTTCTTATCTTGTTTATTTATGTTTCTTTCTTTCATTATGTTTAGTTCAATATATTATATCAAGGTGAAAAGGTTACACTAATGGTGTAAGATTAAGTATAATATAAACTCAATATGGACTTTAATGCTTGATACTAACATGTTTTATATTTATTATCTTGCTCACTTTTAATACCTTGCTTGTTAAATGGTTAATCTAGATTTGTGTTGAACAACCCTTGGTACAACAAATGCTTGACACTTTCATAGCTCAACCGTATGGTATAACCTACACCTGTGCTATGAAAGGAACTTGATTTGTTGTTAACATAAGTTATTACCATGAATACCTGATAATATTTACAAGTATTGGCATTACTTGAACAAGATAATTAATGTAATCATGTTAACAATTATAATCTAATTGGAACCTCCTTTGTGTGTGGTTTCCAGTTGAGTAATAAGAGTTTATAATATACTTGTTTGAAGTACCATTAGTGGATCATCTAACCTTAACGTTTGTTTTTATTATTGTTTAATTCTTACATTAATCTTACATCTCAAAGCTCTTTTTATTATTACTATTACTATTATTAATATTACTACTACTACTACTACTAATACTACTACTATTACTATTATTGTTATTAGTAGTATTAATATTAGTATTAGTATTAGTATTACTACTACTACTACTACTACTACTACTACTACTGATTATTATTATTACTGTTGTTGTTGTTGTTGTTATTTATAATTTATATAGTTAACCTCCTTGTGGTTCGATCCCGGTCTTGCTGGGTTATTTATTACTTCGACATTCCTGCACTTGGGAGAAAACATCACGTTTTTGGTCGTGTCAAGTTTTTGGCGCCGTTGCCGGGGAGGTAAATTCTTGTATAAATTATAATATTTAATTTATTTTCTCTTTTCACTTTTCATTTTATCTAACTTTTGTTTCATTTGTTTTATTTTGTTTCTTTTTCTTCTTTTTTCTTTTCTTCCTTTTATTCTCTTCTTTCACGTGCATGAGAGTTTGGTCACGTACATTAAGTGGTCGACTTTGTAGGGTATCCTCATCATTTTCAGAAAATATGGCCGACGAAGATAATCAATCGCTTCATAATAAGAATAATGAGAATAACCGTATGAGAACACTTAGAGACCACATGAATCCCACAAGAACAAGTGCACCTACTTACTTTTTTATATTTTTAAAACATTTAAACTATCATTCAAGTATGAGAAACAGAGATCCTACTTACTTTTTTGAAAACATTATTTTTATATTTTTAAAACATTTAAACTATCCTTCAAGTATCAGAAACAGAGAGCCTGCTAAATTTTTATAAAATAATATTTTTATATTTTTAAAACATTTAAACTATCATTCACGTATGAGAAATAGAAATCCTACTTAGTTTTTTTAAAAAATTATTTTTATATTTTTAAAATATTTAAACTATGATTCAAGCATTTGAAAGAGAGATCCTACTTACTTTGTTTTAAAATATGATTTTTATAATTTTAAAACTTTTAAACTATCATTCAAGTATCAAAAACACACATCATACTTAACTTTTTTTAAAAAAATTATTTTTATACTTTTAAAACTTTTAAACTATCATTCAAGTATCAAAAACAGAGATCCTGCTTATTTTTTTTAAAATATTATTTTTATATTTCTATAACATTTAAACTATCATTCAAGTATCAGAAACAAACATCATACTTACTTTTTTTTTTTTTAATTATTTTTATAATTTTAAAACTTTTAAACAATCAATCAACTATGAGAAACATAGATCTTATTTATTTTTTAAAAGAAATTATTTTATATATTTAAAATATTTAAACTATCATTCAAGTATCACAAAATAAAGATACTACTTACTTTGTTTTTTGTTTTTAAATGATTTTTACAATTTTAAAACATTTAAACTATCATTCAAGTATCAGAAACAAACATCATACTTACTTTTTTTTTTTTTTTTAATTATTTTTATAATTTTAAAACTTTTAAACTATCATTCAAGAATCAGAAACAGAGATCCTGCTTACTTTTTTAAAAAAATATTTTTATAGTTTTAAAACTTTTAAACTATCATTCAAGTATCAGAAACAGAGAGCCTCCTTACATTTTTAAATTTGTTTTTATATTTTTAAAACATTTAAACTATCATTCAATTATCAGAAATAGAGAGCCTGCTTACTTTTTTTAAAAATGGTTTTGACAATTTTAAAACTTTTGAACTATCAAAGTATAAGAAACACACATCATATTTATTTTTTTAAAAAAAATTATGTTTATAATTTTAAAACTTTTAAACTATCATTCAAGTATCAGAAACAAAGATCCTGCTTACATTTTTTAAAAAATTAGTTTCATATTTTTAAAACATTTAAACTATCATTCAAGGATGAGAAACACACATCCTACTTACTTTTTTTTAAAAAATGATTTTTACAATTTTAAAACTTTTAAACTATCATTCAAGTATCAGAAACAGAGATCCTGCTTACTTTTTTTAAAAAATTATTTTTATATTTTTAAAACTTTTAAACTATCATTCAACTATAAAAAACAAAGATCCTCCTTACGTTTTTAAAAAAATGATTTTTACAGTTTTAAAACTTTTAAACTATCATTCAAGTATCAGAAAGACACATCGTACTTACATTTTTTTTCAAAAAATGATTTTTACAATTTTAAAACTTTTAAACAATCATTCAAGTATCAGAAACATGGATCTCGCTTACTTTTTTATAAAAACTTATTTTTATGTTTTAAAAACATTTAAACTATCATTCAAGTATAAAAAACAAAGATTCTCCTTACATTTTTTTAAAAATGATTTTTACAGTTTAAAACTTTTAAACTATTATTCAAGTATCAGAAACAGGGATCCTGCTTACTTTTTATAAAAACTTACTTTTATATTTTTAAAACATTTAAATTATCATTCAAGTATTAGAAACATGGATCCTACTTACTTATATTTTTAAGAAAATTATTTTTACAAATTTAAAACATTTAAACTATCAATCAACTATGAGAAATAGAGATCCTACTTAGTTTTTTTTTAAAATTATTTTTATATTTTTAAAACATTTAAACTATCATTCACGAATCAGAAATAGAGATCCTACTTACTTTTTTTTAAAAAATGATTTTTACAATTTTAGAACTTTTAAACTATCCTTCAAGTATAAAAAACAAACATCCTACTTACATTTTTTTAAAAAACATTATTTTTATAGTTTTAAAACTTTTAAACTATCATTCAAGTATCAGAAACACATATCATGCTTCCTATTTATAAAAAAATATTTTTATATTTTTAAAACATTTAAACTATCATACAAGTATCAGAAACAGACATCATACCTACTTATATTTTTTAGAAAATTATTTTTACAAATTTAAAACATTTAAACTGTCGCACGTGTACGACGCTGCGACGATCGCCCACCACCAACCTTTCATAAAGGTGTGGTATGTATCTAATCTATTGTGGAAAATATGGTGAGACAATGATTTCTTTGTCTCTTAGTAGTAAAAAATGGACCGGGAGTCGCCACCTAGTATTCTGGTTACTAGGAACCCTAACTGGTCTTTAGAGATCAGGTACGGAGACTGGTTGCGTAAAGGGAAGGTGTTAGCACCCCAACTACGCCCTACCTAAGGTAGGCTGCATTGTTTTGTCTAATAAAATCTAAGTCATGTTGTGGTTTCTTATTGTTCAGAATATGCATTACGTGTAATGTCATACCCCGGGTTTTATTGTCCGAAAAAAAATTAAATATCCGGAGTACGCATTACGTGTAATGTCATGCCCCAGATACTAAGAGATAGACAAAATAAAATATTTGTTTGTTTTTGAAATTTTGGCCAATGTTCTCTTGACTTTAATAAACTGGTTATTAAAGCCAAAATGCATGCTAAACATTGATTTTTGGTGTATATATAAAAAATATACAATATGATTTTTTAACTTGGAGACACATGGCCGTATGCACGAAAACATTTTTTCTTCTCTTTTTTTTTTTAATTTTTTTTTGAAGTTTTGACGAAAACCGGGTATTTTAATATCAAATTTTTGTATTAATCGAAATGCCATAAAATACGCGTGAAACTTGTAAAGTTACAAACAAATATTTTTTTGAAATTTATTTTTAAAATAAAATTAAAAAAAAAACAACTGGGCCGGATCTGGCCATGAGATGAGGGCTTTATTTTATTTTGTTAGCTACAACCCAAGGCTTGTTTGGGTTTAATTCATACCTTGTTTTAAGCTAGGATCCAAGGCTTGTTTGGATTAAGTTATGGGCTTTTCATTTTAGGGTTTTGGGCCAGTTTTGAGTGGACCTCATATAAGTCCACATAAAGGGTCCATTAGGGTTAACTTTTCAAGAACTATTTAAACTCATGTAGGCCAAAATTTCGGCAGCTTTGATGATTATTTTTCTGAATTTTTCAGTTTTAACGTGTGAGAGTGATTCTTGCATTCTTTAGTTCTTGAACGAACTGAATCTGACTTATCGAAGATTAACTGGCTTCGTGGCGTCATTCTACTCATTCCAATAGTGTTGGTGCCTTGGGGCAGGTTTCCATTGTGTCACACTCCTATCAAACCTATTTCGGCTTTCCGGGATCAGATCTCAATCTTGATTGTGGGTTGTGTGACCACGTGATCACGAGGTTCGCATCAGTTGGTATCAGAGCTAGGCTCCAAAACAAGGTCATATCATTCTGTTATTTTCGTTTTTTTTTCTTTAGGGTTCCTTAAGTTTTTCAGTGTTTGCGTCCATCTTCTTGTTCTTAGAGTTTGCGTCATCTAAGAAAAAAAAAAAAGAGTTTATATTTCATTTGGTTACTGTCTCTAATCATATCAGTTTATTAAAAAAAGAAAGAAAGAAAGAAAAAGAGAAAAGAGTGATTGGTTGAAATTTGAAGGATCATTCAATTTTGCAATAGAAACACAAATCTTGGTGAACCATAAGCAAACCATAATGCATCCTTACGTGAGACATTATGGTCTGATATAGTGAGTCGTAGTGATGAGTGAGAGTTAACCCCATGGATTCTTATGGGCGAGGATACAATGGCTTAGCTTGGGGGATCGGAATACTAGCTACTTCCACAAATCAGTAAATGGAAAGGCAGAATAGAAATAAGCTTCTCTCCGTTACAAGGGACGATGGGGAAGTCGCTGAAGGGCGCGAGGCAGTCAAATCAGAAGTAATTGCATACTTCCAGCGTGTGTTGGGAGCGAAACAGGCGCCTAGGGCCTTGAACGAGGAAGTGATGCAATCGGCAGGCAATTAACTGCAAACTATCTTCGACACAACAACATGTACTAGCACAAGAAGTAACAAGGGAGGAGATTAACATGCTATGTTTAGTTTGAAAAAGAACAAAGCCCCTGGTCCGGATGGCTTCAACGCTTCAAAAGAATGCGGCACATAGTGGGGGAAGATGTGATCAAAGCTGTTAGCTCCTTCTTTCAGACTCGTAGAGTGCTTAAAGAAATGGATGCTACATCCATTTCCCTTATCCCTAAAGTTGCTAATCCTACGAGGTTGACAGATTTTCGTCGTATTTGGGTTTGTTGGAATGCTGATGTGGTGAAGGTGGATGTCTGCGGTATGTCAGACCAGGCTATCCATGTTTCTGTCACTATATTAGCTACCAATATTTGTTTTAACACTTCAATCATTTATGGAGACAATAATGCATCCTTACGTGAGACATTATGGTCTGATATAGTGAGTCGTAGTGATGAGTGGGAGTTAACCCCATGGATTCTTATGGGCGACTTCAATGCTATCCGCAACCCGTCAGAAAGGTCAGGAGGGTCTACTACGTGGGATGGTCAGATGGACAGGTTGGAAACATGTATTCGAGATGCGAAAGTGGATGATCTTCGGTATTCTGATATGCATTATACATGGACGAACCAATGTGTTGAGAATCTGATTATGCGGAAGCTAGATAGAGTGCTTGTGAATGAGAAGTGGAATCTGCACTTCCGATTGTCGGAAGCGAGATTCTTGCCTGCTGGCATGTCGGATCATTCTCCCATGGTGGTAAAGGCTACTGGCAATGTTCAGAACATAAGGAAACCATTTAGATTCCTCGATATGTGGATGGATCATGACGAGTTCATGCCCTTGGTGAAGAAAGTATGGGATCAGCATTCGGGGGGTTGTCCAATGTATCGGTTGTGTTGCAAACTAAGGAAGCTAAAGAAGGAACTTAAACATTTCAATAAGACTCACTTCTCCAATATTTCAGACAGAGTCAAAGATGCAAAAGATCAAATGGATAAGGCTCAACAGGAGCTGCATACAGCGACTGAGAATCCAACTCTACGCATGCGAGAAAGAGATGCTGTTCGTAACTATGCTTCTACCGCCAGGGCAGAAGAGAGTTTTTTCAAACAAAAGGCAAGGATACAATGGCTTAGCTTGGGGGATCGGAATACTAGCTACTTCCACAAATCAGTAAATGGAAAGGCAGAATAGAAATAAGCTTCTCTCCGTTACAAGGGAGGATGGGGAAGTCGCTGAAGGGCACGAGGCAGTCAAATCAGAAGTAATTGCATACTTCCAGCGTGTGTTGGGAGCGAAACAGGCGCCTAGGGCCTTGAACGAGGAAGTGATGCAATCGGCAGGCAATTAACTGCAAACTATCTTCGACACAACAGCATGTACTAGCACAAGAAGTAACAAGGGAGGAGATTAAGCATGCTATGTTTAGTTTGAAAAACAACAAAGCCCCTGGTCCGGATGGCTTCAACGCTTCAAAAGAATGCGGCACATAGTGGGGGAAGATGTGATCAAAGCTGTTATCTCCTTCTTTCAGACTCGTAGAGTGCTTAAAGAAATGGATGCTACATCCATATCCATTATCCCTAAAGTTGCTAATCCTACGAGGTTGACGGATTTTCGTCGTATTTGGGTTTGTTGGAATGCTGATGTGGTGAAGGTGGATGTCTACGGTATGTCAGACCAGGCTATCCATGTTTCTGTCACTATATTAGCTACCAATATTTGTTTTAACACTTCAATCATTTATGGAGACAATAATGCATCCTTACGTGAGACATTATGGTCTGATATAGTGAGTCGTAGTGATGAGTGGGAGTTAACCCCATGGATTCTTATGGGCGACTTCAATGCTATCCGCAACCCGTCAGAAAGGTCAGGAGGGTCTACTACGTGGGATGGTCAGATGGACAGGTTGGAAACATGTATTCGAGATGCGAAAGTGGATGATCTTCGGTATTCTGGTATGCATTATACATGGACGAACCAATGTGTTGAGAATCTGATTATGCGGAAGCTAGATAGAGTGCTTGTGAATGAGAAGTGGAATCTGCACTTCCGATTGTCGGAAGCGAGATTCTTGCCTGCTGGCATGTCGGATCATTCTCCCATGGTGGTAAAGGCTACTGGCAATGTTCATAACATAAGGAAACCATTCAGATTCCTCGATATGTGGATGGATCATGACGAGTTCATGCCCTTGGTGAAGAAAGTATGGGATCAGCATTCGGGGGGTTGTCCAATGTATCGGTTGTGTTGCAAACTAAGGAAGCTAAAGAAGGAACTTAAACATTTCAATAAGACTCACTTCTCCAATATTTCAGACAGAGTCAAAGATGCAAAAGATCAAATGGATAAGGCTCAACAGGAGCTGCATACAGCGACTGAGAATCCAACTCTACGCATGCGAGAAAGAGATGTTGTTCGTAACTATGCTTCTACCGCCAGGGCAGAAGAGTGCTTTTTCAAACAAAAGGCAAGGATACAATGGCTTAGCTTGGGGGATCGGAATACTAGCTACTTCCACAAATCAGTAAATGGAAAGGCAGAATAGAAATAAGCTTCTCTCCGTTACCAGGGAGGATGGGGAAGTCGCTGAAGGGCACGAGGCAGTCAAATCAGAAGTAATTGCATACTTCCAGCGTGTGTTGGGAGCGAAACAGGCGCCTAGGGCCTTGAACGAGGAAGTGATGCAATCGGCAGGCAATTAACTGCAAACTATCTTCGACACAACAGCATGTACTAGCACAAGAAGTAACAAGGGAGGAGATTAAGCATGCTATGTTTAGTTTGAAAAACAACAAAGCCCCTGGTCCGGATGGCTTCAACGCTTCAAAAGAATGCGGCACATAGTGGGGGAAGATGTGATCAAAGCTGTTATCTCCTTCTTTCAGACTCGTAGAGTGCTTAAAGAAATGGATGCTACATCCATATCCATTATCCCTAAAGTTGCTAATCCTACGAGGTTGACGGATTTTCGTCGTATTTGGGTTTGTTGGAATGCTGATGTGGTGAAGGTGGATGTCTACGGTATGTCAGACCAGGCTATCCATGTTTCTGTCACTATATTAGCTACCAATATTTGTTTTAACACTTCAATCATTTATGGAGACAATAATGCATCCTTACGTGAGACATTATGGTCTGATATAGTGAGTCGTAGTGATGAGTGGGAGTTAACCCCATGGATTCTTATGGGCGACTTCAATGCTATCCGCAACCCGTCAGAAAGGTCAGGAGGGTCTACTACGTGGGATGGTCAGATGGACAGGTTGGAAACATGTATTCGAGATGCGAAAGTGGATGATCTTCGGTATTCTGGTATGCATTATACATGGACGAACCAATGTGTTGAGAATCTGATTATGCGGAAGCTAGATAGAGTGCTTGTGAATGAGAAGTGGAATCTGCACTTCCGATTGTCGGAAGCGAGATTCTTGCCTGCTGGCATGTCGGATCATTCTCCCATGGTGGTAAAGGCTACTGGCAATGTTCATAACATAAGGAAACCATTCAGATTCCTCGATATGTGGATGGATCATGACGAGTTCATGCCCTTGGTGAAGAAAGTATGGGATCAGCATTCGGGGGGTTGTCCAATGTATCGGTTGTGTTGCAAACTAAGGAAGCTAAAGAAGGAACTTAAACATTTCAATAAGACTCACTTCTCCAATATTTCAGACAGAGTCAAAGATGCAAAAGATCAAATGGATAAGGCTCAACAGGAGCTGCATACAGCGACTGAGAATCCAACTCTACGCATGCGAGAAAGAGATGTTGTTCGTAACTATGCTTCTACCGCCAGGGCAGAAGAGTGCTTTTTCAAACAAAAGGCAAGGATACAATGGCTTAGCTTGGGGGATCGGAATACTAGCTACTTCCACAAATCAGTAAATGGAAAGGCAGAATAGAAATAAGCTTCTCTCCGTTACCAGGGAGGATGGGGAAGTCGCTGAAGGGCACGAGGCAGTCAAATCAGAAGTAATTGCATACTTCCAGCGTGTGTTGGGAGCGAAACAGGCGCCTAGGGCCTTGAACGAGGAAGTGATGCAATCGGCAGGCAATTAACTGCAAACTATCTTCGACACAACAGCATGTACTAGCACAAGAAGTAACAAGGGAGGAGATTAAGCATGCTATGTTTAGTTTGAAAAACAACAAAGCCCCTGGTCCGGATGGCTTCAACGCTTCAAAAGAATGCGGCACATAGTGGGGGAAGATGTGATCAAAGCTGTTATCTCCTTCTTTCAGACTCGTAGAGTGCTTAAAGAAATGGATGCTACATCCATATCCATTATCCCTAAAGTTGCTAATCCTACGAGGTTGACGGATTTTCGTCGTATTTGGGTTTGTTGGAATGCTGATGTGGTGAAGGTGGATGTCTACGGTATGTCAGACCAGGCTATCCATGTTTCTGTCACTATATTAGCTACCAATATTTGTTTTAACACTTCAATCATTTATGGAGACAATAATGCATCCTTACGTGAGACATTATGGTCTGATATAGTGAGTCGAAGTGATGAGTGGGAGTTAACCCCATGGATTCTTATGGGCGACTTCAATGCTATCCGCAACCCGTCAGAAAGGTCAGGAGGGTCTACTACGTGGGATGGTCAGATGGACAGGTTGGAAACATGTATTCGAGATGCGAAAGTGGATGATCTTCGGTATTCTGGTATGCATTATACATGGACGAACCAATGTGTTGAGAATCTGATTATGCGGAAGCTAGATAGAGTGCTTGTGAATGAGAAGTGGAATCTGCACTTCTAATTGTCAGAAGCGAGATTCTTGCCTGCTGGCATGTCGGATCATTCTCCCATGGTGGTAAAGGCTACTGGCAATGTTCAGAACATAAGGAAACCATTTAGATTCCTCGATATGTGGATGGATCATGACGAGTTCATGCCCTTGGTGAAGAAAGTATGGGATCAGCATTCGGGGGGTTGTCCAATGTATCGGTTGTGTTGCAAACTAAGGAAGCTAAAGAAGGAACTTAAACATTTCAATAAGACTCACTTCTCCAATATTTCAAACAGAGTCAAAGATGCAAAAGATCAAATGGATAAGGCTCAACAGGAGCTGCATACAGCGACTGAGAATCCAACTCTACGCATGCGAGAAAGAGATGCTGTTCGTAACTATGCTTCTACCGCCAGGGCAGAAGAGAGTTTTTTCAAACAAAAGGCAAGGATACAATGGCTTAGCTTGGGGGATCGGAATACTAGCTACTTCCACAAATCAGTAAATGGAAAGGCAGAATAGAAATAAGCTTCTCTCCGTTACAAGGGAGGATGGGGAAGTCGCTGAAGGGCGCGAGGCAGTCAAATCAGAAGTAATTGCATACTTCCAGCGTGTGTTGGGAGCGAAACAGGCGCCTAGGGCCTTGAACGAGGAAGTGATGCAATCGGCAGGCAATTAACTGCAAACTATCTTCGACACAACAACATGTACTAGCACAAGAAGTAACAAGGGAGGAGATTAACATGCTATGTTTAGTTTGAAAAACAACAAAGCCCCTGGTCCGGATGGCTTCAACGCTTCAAAAGAATGCGGCACATAGTGGGGGAAGATGTGATCAAAGCTGTTAGCTCCTTCTTTCAGACTCGTAGAGTGCTTAAAGAAATGGATGCTGCTACATGCATTTCCTTTATCCCTAAAGTTGCTAATCCTACGAGGTTGACGGATTTTCGTCGTATTTGGGTTTGTTGGAATGCTGATGTGGTGAAGGTGGATGTCTGCGGTATGTCAGACCAGGCTATCCATGTTTCTGTCACTATATTAGCTACCAATATTTGTTTTAACACTTCAATCATTTATGGAGACAATAATGCATCCTTACGTGAGACATTATGGTCTGATATAGTGAGTCGTAGTGATGAGTGGGAGTTAACCCCATGGATTCTTATGGGCGACTTCAATGCTATCCGCAACCCGTCAGAAAGGTCAGGAGGGTCTACTACGTGGGATGGTCAGATGGACAGGTTGGAAACATGTATTCGAGATGCGAAAGTGGATGATCTTCGGTATTCTGGTATGCATTATACATGGACGAACCAATGTGTTGAGAATCTGATTATGCGGAAGCTAGATAGAGTGCTTGTGAATGAGAAGTGGAATCTGCACTTCCGATTGTTGGAAGCTAGATTCTTGCCTGCTGGCATGTCGGATCATTCTCCCATGGTGGTAAAGGCTACTGGCAATGTTCAGAACATAAGGAAACCATTCAGATTCCTCGATATGTGGATGGATCATGACGAGTTCATACCCTTGGTGAAGAAAGTATGGGATCAGCATTCGGGGGGTTCTCCAATGTATCGGTTGTGTTGCAAACTAAGGAAGCTAAAGAAGGAACTTAAACATTTCAATAAGACTCACTTCTCCAATATTTCAGATAGAGTCAAAGATGCAAAAGATCAAATGGATAAGGCTCAACAGGAGCTGCATACAGCGACTGAGAATCCAACTCTACGAATGCGAGAAAGAGATGCTGTTCGTAACTATGCTTCTACCGCCAGGGCAGAAGAGAGTTTTTTCAAACAAAAGGCAAGGATACAATGGCTTAGCTTGGGGGATCGGAATACTAGCTACTTCCACAAATCAGTAAATGGAAAGGCAGAATAGAAATAAGCTTCTCTCCGTTACAAGGGAGGATGGGGAAGTCGCTGAAGGGCACGAGGCAGTCAAATCAGAAGTAATTGCATACTTCCAGCGTGTGTTGGGAGCGAAACAGGCGCCTAGGGCCTTGAACGAGGAAGTGATGCAATCGGCAGGCAATTAACTGCAAACTATCTTCGACACAACAACATGTACTAGCACAAGAAGTAACAAGGGAGGAGATTAAGCATGCTATGTTTAGTTTGAAAAACAACAAAGCCCCTGGTCCGGATGGCTTCAACGCTTCAAAAGAATGCGGCACATAGTGGGGCAAGATGTGATCAAAGCTGTTAGCT
Organism: Populus davidiana; assembly: GCA_030145905.1. Taxonomy (NCBI): domain Eukaryota; kingdom Viridiplantae; phylum Streptophyta; class Magnoliopsida; order Malpighiales; family Salicaceae; genus Populus; species Populus davidiana. The sequence continues at coordinate 2,958,742 of CM057796.1, forward strand.
CCTTCTTTCAGACTCGTAGAGTGCTTAAAGAAATGGATGCTACATCCATTTCCCTAAAGTTGCTAATCCTACGAGGTTGACGGATTTTCGTCGTATTTGGGTTTGTTGGAATGATGATGTGGTGAAGGTGGATGTCTGCGGTATGTCAGACCAGGCTATCCATGTTTCTGTCACTATATTAGCTACCAATATTTGTTTTAACACTTCAATCATTTATGGAGACAATAATGCATCCTTACGTGAGACATTATGGTCTGATATAGTGAGTCGTAGTGATGAGTGGGAGTTAACCCCATGGATTCTTATGGGCGACTTCAATGCTATCCACAACCCGTCAGAAAGGTCAGGAGGGTCTACTACGTGTGATGGTCAGATGGACAGGTTGGAAACATGTATTCGAGATGCGAAAGTGGATGATCTTCGGTATTCTGGTATGCATTATACATGGACGAACCAATGTGTTGATAATCTGATTATGCGGAAGCTAGATAGAGTGCTTGTGAATGAGAAGTGGAATCTGCACTTCCCATTGTCGGAAGCGAGATTCTTGCCTGCTGGCATGTCGGATCATTCTCCCATGGTGGTAAAGGCTACTGGCAATGTTCAGAACATAAGGAAACCATTGAGATTCCTCGATATGTGGATGGATCATGACGAGTTCATGCCCTTGGTGAAGAAAGTATGGGATCAGCATTCGGGGGGTTGTCCAATGTATCGGTTGTGTTGCAAACTAAGGAAGCTAAAGAAGGAACTTAAACATTTCAATAAGACTCACTTCTCCAATATTTCAGACAGAGTCAAAGATGCAAAAGATCAAATGGATAAGGCTCAACAGGAGCTGCATACAGCGACTGAGAATCCAACTCTACGCATGCGAGAAAGAGATGTTGTTCGTAACTATGCTTCTACCGCCAGGGCAGAAGAGAGTTTTTTCAAACAAAAGGCAAGGATACAATGGCTTAGCTTGGGGGATCGGAATACTAGCTACTTCCACAAATCAGTAAATGGAAAGGCAGAATAGAAATAAGCTTCTCTCCGTTACAAGGGAGGATGGGGAAGTCGCTGAAGGGCGCGAGGCAGTCAAATCAGAAGTAATTGCATACTTCCAGCGTGTGTTGGGAGCGAAACAGGCGCCTAGGGCCTTGAACGAGGAAGTGATGCAATCGGCAGGCAATTAACTGCAAACTATCTTCGACACAACAGCATGTACTAGCACAAGAAGTAACAAGGGAGGAGTTTAACATGCTATGTTTAGTTTGAAAAAGAACAAAGCCCCTGGTCCGGATGGCTTCAACGCTTCAAAAGAATGCGGCACATAGTGGGGGAAGATGTGATCAAAGCTGTTAGCTCCTTCTTTCAGACTCGTAGAGTGCTTAAAGAAATGGATGCTACATCCATTTCCCTTATCCCTAAAGTTGCTAATCCTACGAGGTTGACGGATTTTCGTCGTATTTGGGTTTGTTGGAATGCTGATGTGGTGAAGGTGGATGTCTGCGGTATGTCAGACCAGGCTATCCATGTTTCTGTCACTATATTAGCTACCAATATTTGTTTTAACACTTCAATCATTTATGGAGACAATAATGCATCCTTACGTGAGACATTATGGTTTGATATAGTGAGTCGTAGTGATGAGTGGGAGTTAACCCCATGGATTCTTATGGGCGACTTCAATGCTATCCGCAACCCGTCAGAAAGGTCAGGAGGGTCTACTACGTGGGATGGTCAGATGGACAGGTTGGAAACATGTATTCGAGATGCGAAAGTGGATGATCTTCGGTATTCTGGTATGCATTATACATGGACGAACCAATGTGTTGAGAATCTGATTATGCGGAAGCTAGATAGAGTGCTTGTGAATGAGAAGTGGAATCTGCACTTCCGATTGTCGGAAGCGAGATTCTTGCCTGCTGGCATGTCGGATCATTCTCCCATGCTGGTAAAGGCTACTGGCAATGTTCAGAACATAAGGAAACCATTCAGATTCCTCGATATGTGGATGGATCATGACGAGTTCATGCCCTTGGTGAAGAAAGTATGGGATCAACATTCGGGGGGTTGTCCAATGTATCGGTTGTGTTGCAAACTAAGGAAGCTAAAGAAGGAACTTAAACATTTCAATAAGACTCACTTCTCCAATATTTCAGACAGAGTCAAAGATGCAAAAGATCAAATGGATAAGGCTCAACAGGAGCTGCATACAGCGACTGAGAATCCAACTCTACGCATGCGAGAAAGAGATGCTGTTCGTAACTATGCTTCTACCGCCAGGGCAGAAGAGAGTTTTTTCAAACAAAAGGCAAGGATACAATGGCTTAGCTTGGGGGATCGGAATACTAGCTACTTCCACAAATCAGTAAATGGAAAGGCAGAATAGAAATAAGCTTCTCTCCGTTACAAGGGAGGATGGGGAAGTCGCTGAAGGGCGCGAGGCAGTCAAATCAGAAGTAATTGCATACTTCCAGCGTGTGTTGGGAGCGAAACAGGCGCCTAGGGCCTTGAACGAGGAAGTGATGCAATCGGCAGGCAATTAACTGCAAACTATATTCGACACAACAGCATGTACTAGCACAAGAAGTAACAAGGGAGGAGATTAACATGCTATGTTTAGTTTGAAAAACAACAAAGCCCCTGGTCCGGATGGCTTCAACGCTTCAAAAGAATGCGACATATAGTGGGGGAAGATGTGATCAAAGCTGTTAGCTCCTTCTTTCGGACTCGTAGAGTGCTTAAAGAAATGAATGCTGCTACATCCATTTCCCTTATCCCTAAAGTTGCTAATCCTACGAGGTTGACGGATTTTCGTCCTATTTGGGTTTGTTGGAATGCTGATGTGGTGAAGGTGGATGCCTGCGGTATGTCAGACCAGGCTATCCATGTTTCTGTCACTATATTAGCTACCAATATTTGTTTTAATACTTCAATCATTTATGGAGACAATAATGCATCCTTACGTGAGACATTATGGTCTGATATAGTGAGTCGTAGTGATGAGTGGGAGTTAACCCCATGGATTCTTATGGGCGACTTCAATGCTATCCGCAACCCGTCAGAAAGGTCAGGAGGGTCTACTACGTGGGATGGTCAGATGGACAGGTTGGAAACATGTATTCGAGATGCGAAAGTGGATGATCTTCGGTATTCTGGTATGCATTATACATGGACGAACCAATGTGTTGAGAATCTGATTATGCGGAAGCTAGATAGAGTGCTTGTGAATGAGAAGTGGAATCTGCACTTCCCAGTGTCGGAAGCGAGATTCTTGCCTGCTGGCATGTCGGATCATTCTCCCATGGTGGTAAAGGTTACTGGCAATGTTCAGAACATAAGGAAACCATTCAGATTCCTCGATATGTGGATGGATCATGACGAGTTCATGCCCTTGGTGAAGAAAGTATGGGTTCAGCATTCGGGGGGTTGTCCAATGTATCGGTTGTGTTGCAAACTAAGGAAGCTAAAGAAGGAACTTAAACATTTCAATAAGACTCACTTCTCCAATATTCCAGACAGAGTCAAAGATGCAAAAGATCAAATGGATAAGGCTCAACAGGAGCTGCATACAACGACTGAGAATCCAACTCTACGCATGCGAGAAAGAGATGCGGTTCGTAACTATGCTTCTACCGCCAGGGCAGAAGAGAGTTTTTTCAAACAAAAGGCAAGGATACAATGGCTTAGCTTGGGGGATCGGAATACTAGCTACTTCCACAAATCAGTAAATGGAAAGGCAGAATAGAAATAAGCTTCTCTCCGTTACAAGGGAGGATGGGGAAGTCGCTGAAGGGCACGAGGGGGTCAAATCAGAAGTAATTGCATACTTCCAGCGTGTGTTGGGAGCGAAACAGGCGCCTAGGGCTTGAACGAGGAAGTGATGCAATCGGCAGGCAATTAACTGCAAACTATCTTCGACACAACAGCATGTACTAGCACAAGAAGTAACAAGGGAGGAGATTAAGCATGCTATGTTTAGTTTGAAAAAACAACAAAGCCCCTGGCCCGGATGGCTTCAACGCTTCAAAAGAATGCGGCACATAGTGGGGGAAGATGTGATCAAAGCTGTTAGCTCCTTCTTTCGGACACGTAGAGTGCTTAAAGAAATGAATGCTGCTACATCCATTTCCCTTATCCCTAAAGTTGCTAATTCTACGAGGTTGACGGATTTTCGTCCTATTTGGGTTTGTTGGAATGCTGATGTGGTGAAGGTGGATGCCTGCGGTATGTCAGACCAGGCTATCCATGTTTCTGTCACTATATTAGCTACCAATATTTGTTTTAATACTTCAATCATTTATGGAGACAATAATGCATCCTTACGTGAGACATTATGGTCTGATATAGTGAGTCGTAGTGATGAGTGGGAGTTAACCCCATGGATTCTTATGGGCGACTTCAATGCTATCCACAACCCCGTCAGAAAGGTCAGGAGGGTCTACTACGTGGGATGGTCAGATGGACAGGTTGGAAACATGTATTCGAGATGCGAAAGTGGATGATCTTCGGTATTCTGGTATGCATTATACATGGACGAACCAATGTGTTGAGAATCTGATTATGCGGAAGCTAGATAGAGTGCTTGTGAATGAGAAGTGGAATCTGCACTTCCCATTGTCGGAAGCGAGATTCTTGCCTGCTGGCATGTCGGATCATTCTCCCATGGTGGTAAAGGTTACTGGCAATGTTCAGAACATAAGGAAACCATTCAGATTCCTCGATATGTGGATGGATCATGACGAGTGCATGCCCTTGGTGAAGAAAGTATGGGATCAGCATTCGGGGGGTTGTCCAATGTATCGGTTGTGTTGCAAAACTAAGGAAGCTAAAGAAGGAACTTAAACATTTCAATAAGACTCACTGCTCCAATATTCCAGACATAGTCAAAGATGCAAAAGATCAAATGGATAAGGCTCAACAGGAGCTGCAAACAGCGACTGAGAATCCAACTCTACGCATGCGAGAAAGAGATGCGGTTCGTAACTATGCTTCTACCCGCCAGGCAGAAGAGAGTTTTTTCAAACAAAAGGCAAGGATACAATGGCTTAGCTTGGGGGATCGGAATACTAGCTACTTCCACAAATCAGTAAATGGAAAGGCAGAATAGAAATAAGCTTCTCCCCCGTTACAAGGGAGGATGGGAAGTCGCTGTTGCGATGTCGCGGTCGCACAAATTAATTACCCTAGCTTAAAACACACAAGATAGTATAGAGCAAGCAAGGGGTCGATCCCACGAGGAAGTTTGAAGTTAGATTTTTATGTTGTACGTTATGTAATTGGGGGGGATTGATTTGAAATGATTTAAACTATGGCAGAAATTAAACTAGCAAACAAAATCAATTGAAACTGAAATATATCAAGAAAACAAACCTTGGTTGCAAGCACACATCCACCAACGGAAATTAGAACCGATCCTTGAAACGAAACTCCAGTTTATATTATGAATTTTATCTTTTCTTAATATTGGTTAATTAACGGATCCGCCGTATAACTAGCCCTAACCAACAAACAATCACAGTGTCCGCACTAATGATTTAATCCAATGGCAGCCTTAAGATCCAGATAAATTCATTAATCTTAACAACCAAGTTGTCAATTTGTGTTGCTATGATTGAATGTTCTCCCTAAGTTTAATAACGTAGTTCCGCTACAATTATCAAGCTTAGTTGCTTCACAAGTTTATATACCACAACTCCGGTTTTGATATCAAACTTAGCAATAGATTGTTCACAATAATAACTTAGAGTCCGCTCTAGCAATTAAGATAAACAATCATAGGAAATATGCATAGGAAAACAAACATACTCATTCATAACATAAACTGAAAATAAAAGGAAGAATAAATCTCACGGTTCTTGAAATCCAAAGGTTTGTTGTATCCTTGCAACCAAGAAAACGAGCTTAGCCTTGCATATCTATTGAACAACTACTCCTAAAGATGAAAGAATACATAATTTCTGATTTGTAGAGAGGAGAGTTTGTGTTTCCTCACTTCTTCTTCTCCTACCTCCTTCTCCTCTCCTTCTATTTATACAGAAATTGTAAGTAAGAAAATCAAAGTTCAAGTGTGAACATCAATAGATGGTGGTAGTGTGAAGGCGGCTGGCGGCTGGCGGCTGGCGGCTGGCTGCTGGCTGCTGGATGCTGGCTGCTGTCTTGAGGTTGGTGGCTACCTTGAGGTTGGTGGCTGCCTTCGTTGACCTTCTAGAATATTTAAAAGGAGCTAAATTGCTGGAAACACTTGTATGTCAGTTTGGATGCTTCTGAATCGAATTTGGATTCGTTTCTTCACGCAACCTGCTTGCTGGCAGAATTCCACTGATATTTGGAGCGTTTATAGATATTTGAGTAAGGAATCCAACAAAATTGAGTTTGCATCAATTGGACTTCTGAAACTCCAGATATTGAATTTTGAATGGGCAAAGGTCAACATTGGCAAACTGCGAGATTTGACTTTGAAGGATGTGATTTCCATGATCTTTCTCTTTTTATTTTTTCTTGCATTACATTTCCAGAAAGGTATGGATTTTAGCTTTTTAATGCCACTGGAATCACTTCATTTCGATCTCTGGAACTCACGCTCTGCACAAAATACCGACTGAACGTCAAATCTGCCAATTACCTCCAATTTACTCCTTTTTGTATCTTTCATCCAAAAATGCCTTCAAAACATAAAACAAAGAATATCAAGGCATTTTATATAAATAACATACGCAAAACACTAGTTAGAATAGAAATAAGCTTCTCTCCGTTACCAGGGAGGGATGGGGAAGTCGCTGAAGGGCACGAGGCAGTCAAATCAGAAGTAATTGCATACTTCCAGCGTGTGTTGGGAGCGAAACAGGCGCCTAGGGCCTTGAACGAGGAAGTGATGCAATCGGCAGGCAATTAACTGCAAACTATCTTCGACACAACAGCATGTACTAGCACAAGAAGTAACAAGGGAGGAGATTAAGCATGCTATGTTTAGTTTGAAAAACAACAAAGCCCCTGGTCCGGATGGCTTCAACGCTTCAAAAGAATGCGGCACATAGTGGGGGAAGATGTGATCAAAGCTGTTATCTCCTTCTTTCAGACTCGTAGAGTGCTTAAAGAAATGGATGCTACATCCATATCCATTATCCCTAAAGTTGCTAATCCTACGAGGTTGACGGATTTTCGTCGTATTTGGGTTTGTTGGAATGCTGATGTGGTGAAGGTGGATGTCTACGGTATGTCAGACCAGGCTATCCATGTTTCTGTCACTATATTAGCTACCAATATTTGTTTTAACACTTCAATCATTTATGGAGACAATAATGCATCCTTACGTGAGACATTATGGTCTGATATAGTGAGTCGTAGTGATGAGTGGGAGTTAACCCCATGGATTCTTATGGGCGACTTCAATGCTATCCGCAACCCGTCAGAAAGGTCAGGAGGGTCTACTACGTGGGATGGTCAGATGGACAGGTTGGAAACATGTATTCGAGATGCGAAAGTGGATGATCTTCGGTATTCTGGTATGCATTATACATGGACGAACCAATGTGTTGAGAATCTGATTATGCGGAAGCTAGATAGAGTGCTTGTGAATGAGAAGTGGAATCTGCACTTCCGATTGTCGGAAGCGAGATTCTTGCCTGCTGGCATGTCGGATCATTCTCCCATGGTGGTAAAGGCTACTGGCAATGTTCATAACATAAGGAAACCATTCAGATTCCTCGATATGTGGATGGATCATGACGAGTTCATGCCCTTGGTGAAGAAAGTATGGGATCAGCATTCGGGGGGTTGTCCAATGTATCGGTTGTGTTGCAAACTAAGGAAGCTAAAGAAGGAACTTAAACATTTCAATAAGACTCACTTCTCCAATATTTCAGACAGAGTCAAAGATGCAAAAGATCAAATGGATAAGGCTCAACAGGAGCTGCATACAGCGACTGAGAATCCAACTCTACGCATGCGAGAAAGAGATGTTGTTCGTAACTATGCTTCTACCGCCAGGGCAGAAGAGTGCTTTTTCAAACAAAAGGCAAGGATACAATGGCTTAGCTTGGGGGATCGGAATACTAGCTACTTCCACAAATCAGTAAATGGAAAGGCAGAATAGAAATAAGCTTCTCTCCGTTACCAGGGAGGATGGGGAAGTCGCTGAAGGGCACGAGGCAGTCAAATCAGAAGTAATTGCATACTTCCAGCGTGTGTTGGGAGCGAAACAGGCGCCTAGGGCCTTGAACGAGGAAGTGATGCAATCGGCAGGCAATTAACTGCAAACTATCTTCGACACAACAGCATGTACTAGCACAAGAAGTAACAAGGGAGGAGATTAAGCATGCTATGTTTAGTTTGAAAAACAACAAAGCCCCTGGTCCGGATGGCTTCAACGCTTCAAAAGAATGCGGCACATAGTGGGGGAAGATGTGATCAAAGCTGTTATCTCCTTCTTTCAGACTCGTAGAGTGCTTAAAGAAATGGATGCTGCTACATCCATATCCATTATCCCTAAAGTTGCTAATCCTACGAGGTTGACGGATTTTCGTCGTATTTGGGTTTGTTGGAATGCTGATGTGGTGAAGGTGGATGTCTACGGTATGTCAGACCAGGCTATCCATGTTTCTGTCACTATATTAGCTACCAATATTTGTTTTAACACTTCAATCATTTATGGAGACAATAATGCATCCTTACGTGAGACATTATGGTCTGATATAGTGAGTCGTAGTGATGAGTGGGAGTTAACCCCATGGATTCTTATGGGCGACTTCAATGCTATCCGCAACCCGTCAGAAAGGTCAGGAGGGTCTACTACGTGGGATGGTCAGATGGACAGGTTGGAAACATGTATTCGAGATGCGAAAGTGGATGATCTTCGGTATTCTGGTATGCATTATACATGGACGAACCAATGTGTTGAGAATCTGATTATGCGGAAGCTAGATAGAGTGCTTGTGAATGAGAAGTGGAATCTGCACTTCCGATTGTTGGAAGCTAGATTCTTGCCTGCTGGCATGTCGGATCATTCTCCCATGGTGGTAAAGGCTACTGGCAATGTTCATAACATAAGGAAACCATTCAGATTCCTCGATATGTGGATGGATCATGACGAGTTCATACCCTTGGTGAAGAAAGTATGGGATCAGCATTCGGGGGGTTCTCCAATGTATCGGTTGTGTTGCAAACTAAGGAAGCTAAAGAAGGAACTTAAACATTTCAATAAGACTCACTTCTCCAATATTTCAGATAGAGTCAAAGATGCAAAAGATCAAATGGATAAGGCTCAACAGGAGCTGCATACAGCGACTGAGAATCCAACTCTACGAATGCGAGAAAGAGATGTTGTTCGTAACTATGCTTCTACCGCCAGGGCAGAAGAGTGCTTTTTCAAACAAAAGGCAAGGATACAATGGCTTAGCTTGGGGGATCGGAATACTAGCTACTTCCACAAATCAGTAAATGGAAAGGCAGAATAGAAATAAGCTTCTCTCCGTTACCAGGGAGGATGGGGAAGTCGCTGAAGGGCACGAGGCAGTCAAATCAGAAGTAATTGCATACTTCCAGCGTGTGTTGGGAGCGAAACAGGCGCCTAGGGCCTTGAACGAGGAAGTGATGCAATCGGCAGGCAATTAACTGCAAACTATCTTCGACACAACAACATGTACTAGCACAAGAAGTAACAAGGGAGGAGATTAAGCATGCTATGTTTAGTTTGAAAAACAACAAAGCCCCTGGTCCGGATGGCTTCAACGCTTCAAAAGAATGCGGCACATAGTGGGGGAAGATGTGATCAAAGCTGTTAGCTCCTTCTTTCAGACTCGTAGAGTGCTTAAAGAAATGGATGCTACATCCATTTCCCTTATCCCTAAAGTTGCTAATCCTACGAGGTTGACGGATTTTCGTCGTATTTGGGTTTGTTGGAATGCTGATGTGGTGAAGGTGGATGTCTGCGGTATGTCAGACCAGGCTATCCATGTTTCTGTCACTATATTAGCTACCAATATTTGTTTTAACACTTCAATCATTTATGGAGACAATAATGCATCCTTACGTGAGACATTATGGTTTGATATAGTGAGTCGTAGTGATGAGTGGGAGTTAACCCCATGGATTCTTATGGGCGACTTCAATGCTATCCGCAACCCGTCAGAAAGGTCAGGAGGGTCTACTACGTGGGATGGTCAGATGGACAGGTTGGAAACATGTATTCGAGATGCGAAAGTGGATGATCTTCGGTATTCTGGTATGCATTATACATGGACGAACCAATGTGTTGAGAATCTGATTATGCGGAAGCTAGATAGAGTGCTTGTGAATGAGAAGTGGAATCTGCACTTCCGATTGTCGGAAGCGAGATTCTTGCCTGCTGGCATGTCGGATCATTCTCCCATGCTGGTAAAGGCTACTGGCAATGTTCAGAACATAAGGAAACCATTGAGATTCCTCGATATGTGGATGGATCATGACGAGTTCATGCCCTTGGTGAAGAAAGTATGGGATCAACATTCGGGGGGTTGTCCAATGTATCGGTTGTGTTGCAAACTAAGGAAGCTAAAGAAGGAACTTAAACATTTCAATAAGACTCACTTCTCCAATATTTCAGACAGAGTCAAAGATGCAAAAGATCAAATGGATAAGGCTCAACAGGAGCTGCATACAGCGACTGAGAATCCAACTCTACGCATGCGAGAAAGAGATGCTGTTCGTAACTATGCTTCTACCGCCAGGGCAGAAGAGAGTTTTTTCAAACAAAAGGCAAGGATACAATGGCTTAGCTTGGGGGATCGGAATACTAGCTACTTCCACAAATCAGTAAATGGAAAGGCAGAATAGAAATAAGCTTCTCTCCGTTACAAGGGAGGATGGGGAAGTCGCTGAAGGGCGCGAGGCAGTCAAATCAGAAGTAATTGCATACTTCCAGCGTGTGTTGGGAGCGAAACAGGCGCCTAGGGCCTTGAACGAGGAAGTGATGCAATCGGCAGGCAATTAACTGCAAACTATATTCGACACAACAGCATGTACTAGCACAAGAAGTAACAAGGGAGGAGATTAACATGCTATGTTTAGTTTGAAAAAGAACAAAGCCCCTGGTCCGGATGGCTTCAACGCTTCAAAAGAATGCGGCACATAGTGGGGGAAGATGTGATCAAAGCTGTTAGCTCCTTCTTTCAGACTCGTAGAGTGCTTAAAGAAATGGATGCTACATCCATTTCCCTTATCCCTAAAGTTGCTAATCCTACGAGGTTGATGGATTTTCGTCGTATTTGGGTTTGTTGGAATGCTGATGTGGTGAAGGTGGATGTCTGCGGTATGTCAGACCAGGCTATCCATGTTTCTGTCACTATATTAGCTACCAATATTTGTTTTAACACTTCAATCATTTATGGAGACAATAATGCATCCTTACGTGAGACATTATGGTCTGATATAGTGAGTCGTAGTGATGAGTGGGAGTTAACCCCATGGATTCTTATGGGCGACTTCAATGCTATCCGCAACCCGTCAGAAAGGTCAGGAGGGTCTACTACGTGGGATGGTCAGATGGACAGGTTGGAAACATGTATTCGAGATGCGAAAGTGGATGATCTTCGTTATTCTGGTATGCATTATACATGGACGAACCAATGTGTTGAGAATCTGATTATGCGGAAGCTAGATAGAGTGCTTGTGAATGAGAAGTGGAATCTGCACTTCCGATTGTCGGAAGCGAGATTCTTGCCTGCTGGCATGTCGGATCATTCTCCCATGGTGGTAAAGGCTACTGGCAATGTTCAGAACATAAGGAAACCATTCAGATTCCTCGATATGTGGATGGATCATGACGAGTTCATGCCCTTGGTGAAGAAAGTATGGGATCAGCATTCGGGGGGTTGTCCAATGTATCGGTTGTGTTGCAAACTAAGGAAGCTAAAGAAGGAACTTAAACATTTCAATAAGACTCACTTCTCCAATATTTCAGACAGAGTCAAAGATGCAAAAGATCAAATGGATAAGGCTCAACAGGAGCTGCATACAGCGACTGAGAATCCAACTCTACGCATGCGAGAAAGAGATGCTGTTCGTAACTATGCTTCTACCGCCAGGGCAGAAGAGAGTTTTTTCAAACAAAAGGCAAGGATACAATGGCTTAGCTTGGGGGATCGGAATACTAGCTACTTCCACAAATCAGTAAATGGAAAGGCAGAATAGAAATAAGCTTCTCTCCGTTACAAGGGAGGATGGGGAAGTCGCTGAAGGGCGCGAGGCAGTCAAATCAGAAGTAATTGCATACTTCCAGCGTGTGTTGGGAGCGAAACAGGCGCCTAGGGCCTTGAACGAGGAAGTGATGCAATCGGCAGGCAATTAACTGCAAACTATATTCGACACAACAGCATGTACTAGCACAAGAAGTAACAAGGGAGGAGATTAACATGCTATGTTTAGTTTGAAAAAGAACAAAGCCCCTGGTCCGGATGGCTTCAACGCTTCAAAAGAATGCGGCACATAGTGGGGGAAGATGTGATCAAAGCTGTTAGCTCCTTCTTTCAGACTCGTAGAGTGCTTAAAGAAATGGATGCTACATCCATTTCCCTTATCCCTAAAGTTGCTAATCCTACGAGGTTGATGGATTTTCGTCGTATTTGGGTTTGTTGGAATGCTGATGTGGTGAAGGTGGATGTCTGCGGTATGTCAGACCAGGCTATCCATGTTTCTGTCACTATATTAGCTACCAATATTTGTTTTAACACTTCAATCATTTATGGAGACAATAATGCATCCTTACGTGAGACATTATGGTCTGATATAGTGAGTCGTAGTGATGAGTGGGAGTTAACCCCATGGATTCTTATGGGCGACTTCAATGCTATCCGCAACCCGTCAGAAAGGTCAGGAGGGTCTACTACGTGGGATGGTCAGATGGACAGGTTGGAAACATGTATTCGAGATGCGAAAGTGGATGATCTTCGGTATTCTGGTATGCATTATACATGGACGAACCAATGTGTTGAGAATCTGATTATGCGGAAGCTAGATAGAGTGCTTGTGAATGAGAAGTGGAATCTGCACTTCCGATTGTCGGAAGCGAGATTCTTGCCTGCTGGCATGTCGGATCATTCTCCCATGGTGGTAAAGGCTACTGGCAATGTTCAGAACATAAGGAAACCATTCAGATTCCTCGATATGTGGATGGATCATGACGAGTTCATGCCCTTGGTGAAGAAAGTATGGGATCAGCATTCGGGGGGTTGTCCAATGTATCGGTTGTGTTGCAAACTAAGGAAGCTAAAGAAGGAACTTAAACATTTCAATAAGACTCACTTCTCCAATATTTCAGACAGAGTCAAAGATGCAAAAGATCAAATGGATAAGGCTCAACAGGAGCTGCATACAGCGACTGAGAATCCAACTCTACGCATGCGAGAAAGAGATGCTGTTCGTAACTATGCTTCTACCGCCAGGGCAGAAGAGAGTTTTTTCAAACAAAAGGCAAGGATACAATGGCTTAGCTTGGGGGATCGGAATACTAGCTACTTCCACAAATCAGTAAATGGAAAGGCAGAATAGAAATAAGCTTCTCTCCGTTACAAGGGAGGATGGGGAAGTCGCTGAAGGGCGCGAGGCAGTCAAATCAGAAGTAATTGCATACTTCCAGCGTGTGTTGGGAGCGAAACAGGCGCCTAGGGCCTTGAACGAGGAAGTGATGCAATCGGCAGGCAATTAACTGCAAACTATCTTCGACACAACAGCATGTACTAGCACAAGAAGTAACAAGGGAGGAGTTTAACATGCTATGTTTAGTTTGAAAAACAACAAAGCCCCTGGTCTGGATGGCTTCAACGCTTCAAAAGAATACGGCACATAGTGGGGGAAGATGTGATCAAAGCTGTTAGCTCCTTCTTTCAGACTCGTAGAGTGCTTAAAGAAATGGATGCTACATCCATTTCCCTTATCCCTAAAGTTGCTAATCCTACGAGGTTGATGGATTTTCGTCGTATTTGGGTTTGTTGGAATGCTGATGTGGTGAAGGTGGATGTCTACGGTATGTCAGACCAGGCTATCCATGTTTCTGTCACTATATTAGCTACCAATATTTGTTTTAACACTTCAATCATTTATGGAGACAATAATGCATCCTTACGTGAGACATTATGGTCTGATATAGTGAGTCGTCGTGATGAGTGGGAGTTAACCCCATGGATTCTTATGGACGACTTCAATGCTATCCGCAACCCGTCAGAAAGGTCAGGAGGGTCTACTACGTGGGATGGTCAGATGGACAGGTTGGAAACATGTATTCGAGATGCGAAAGTGGATGATCTTCGGTATTCTCGTATGCATTATACATGGACGAACCAATGTGTTGAGAATCTGATTATGCGGAAGCTAGATAGAGTGCTTGTGAATGAGAAGTGGAATCTGCACTTCCGATTGTCGGAAGCGAGATTCTTGCCTGCTGGCATGTCGGATCATTCTCCCATGCTGGTAAAGGCTACTGGCAATGTTCAGAACATAAGGAAACCATTCAGATTCCTCGATATGTGGATGGATCATGACGAGTTCATGCCCTTGGTGAAGAAAGTATGGGTTCAGCATTCGGGGGGTTGTCCAATGTATCGGTTGTGTTGCAAACTAAGGAAGCTAAAGAAGGAACTTAAACATTTCAATAAGACTCACTTCTCCAATATTCCAGACAGAGTCAAAGATGCAAAAGATCAAATGGATAAGGCTCAACAGGAGCTGCATACAGCGACTGAGAATCCAACTCTACGCATGCGAGAAAGAGATGCGGTTCGTAACTATGCTTCTACCGCCAGGGCAGAAGAGAGTTTTTTCAAACAAAAGGCAAGGATACAATGGCTTAGCTTGGGGGATCGGAATACTAGCTACTTCCACAAATCAGTAAATGGAAAGGCAGAATAGAAATAAGCTTCTCTCCGTTACAAGGGAGGATGGGGAAGTCGCTGAAGGGCACGAGGTGGTCAAATCAGAAGTAATTGCATACTTCCAGCGTGTGTTGGGAGTGAAACAGGCGCCTAGGGCCTTGAACGAGGAAGTGATGCAATCGGCAGGCAATTAACTGCAAACTATCTTCGACACAACAGCATGTACTAGCACAAGAAGTAACAAGGGAGGAGATTAAGCATGCTATGTTTAGTTTGAAAAACAACAAAGCCCCTGGTCCGGATGGCTTCAACGCTTTAAAAGAATGCGGCACATAGTGGGGGAAGATGTGATCAAAGCTGTTAGCTCCTTCTTTCGGGCTCGTAGAGTGCTTAAAGAAATGAATGCTGCTACATCCATTTCCCTTATCCCTAAAGTTGCTAATCCTACGAGGTTGACGGATTTTCGCCCTATTTGGGTTTGTTGGAATGCTGATGTGGTGAAGGTGGATGCCTGCGGTATGTCAGACCAGGCTATCCATGTTTCTGTCACTATATTAGCTACCAATATTTGTTTTAATACTTCAATCATTTATGGAGACAATAATGCATCCTTACGTGAGACATTATGGTCTGATATAGTGAGTCGTAGTGATGAGTGGGAGTTAACCCCATGGATTCTTATGGGCGACTTCAATGCTATCCGCAACCCGTCAGAAAGGTCAGGAGGGTCTACTACGTGGGATGGTCAGATGGACAGGTTGGAAACATGTATTCGAGATGCGAAAGTGGATGATCTTCGGTATTCTGGTATGCATTATACATGGACGAACCAATGTGTTGAGAATCTGATTATGCGGAAGCTAGATAGAGTGCTTGTGAATGAGAAGTGGAATCTGCACTTCCCATTGTCGGAAGCGAGATTCTTGCCTGCTGGCATGTCGGATCATTCTCCCATGGTGGTAAAGGTTACTGGCAATGTTCAGAACATAAGGAAACCATTCAGATTCCTCGATATGTGGATGGATCATGACGAGTGCATGCCCTTGGTGAAGAAAGTATGGGATCAGCATTCGGGGGGTTGTCCAATGTATCGGTTGTGTTGCAAACTAAGGAAGCTAAAGAAGGAACTTAAACCTTTCAATAAGACTCACTTCTCCAATATTCCAGACAGAGTCAAAGATGCAAAAGATCAAATGGATAAGGCTCAACAGGAGCTGCATACAGCGACTGAGAATCCAACTCTACGCATGCGAGAAATAGATGCGGTTCGTAACTATGCTTCTACCGCCAGGGCAGAAGAGAGTTTTTTCACACAAAAGGCAAGGATACAATGGCTTAGCTTGGGGGATTGGAATACTAGCTACTTCCACAAATCAGTAAATGGAAAGGCAGAATAGAAATAAGCTTCTCTCTGTTACAAGGGAGGATGGGGAAGTCGCTGAAGGGCACGAGGTGGTCAAATCAGAAGTAATTGTATACTTCCAGCGTGTGTTGGGAGCGAAACAGGCGCCTAGGGCCTTGAACGAGGAAGTGATGCAATCGGCAGGCAATTAACTGCAAACTATCTTCGACACAACAGCATGTACTAGCACAAGAAGTAACAAGGGAGGAGATTAAGCATGCTATGTTTAGTTTGAAAAACAACAAAGCCCCTGGTCCGGATGGCTTCAACGCTTCAAAAGAATGCGGCACATAGTGGGGGAAGATGTGATCAAAGCTGTTAGCTCCTTCTTTCGGACTCGTAGAGTGCTTAAAGAAATGAATGATGCTACATCCATTTCCCTTATCCCTAAAGTTGCTAATCCTACGAGGTTGACGGATTTTCGTCCTATTTGGGTTTGTTGGAATGCTGATGTGGTGAAGGTGGATGCCTGCGGTATGTCAGACCAGGCTATCCATGTTTCTGTCACTATATTAGCTACCAATATTTGTTTTAATACTTCAATCATTTATGGAGACAATAATGCATCCTTACGTGAGACATTATGGTCTGATATAGTGAGTCGTAGTGATGAGTGGGAGTTAACCCCATGGATTCTTATGGGCGACTTCAATGCTATCCGCAACCCGTCAGAAAGGTCACGAGGGTCTGCTACGTGGGATGGTCAGATGGACAGGTTGGAAACATGTATTCGAGATGCGAAAGTGGATGATCTTCGGTATTCTGGTATGCATTATACATGGACGAACCAATGTGTTGAGAATCTGATTATGCGGAAGCTAGATAGAGTGCTTGTGAATGAGAAGTGGAATCTGCACTTCCCATTGTCGGAAGCGAGATTCTTGCCTGCTGGCATGTCGGATCATTCTCCCATGGTGGTAAAGGTTACTGGCAATGTTCAGAACATAAGGAAACCATTCAGATTCCTCGATATGTGGATGGATCATGACGAGTGCATGCCCTTTGTGAAGAAAGTATGGGATCAGCATTCGGGGGGTTGTCCAATGTATCAGTTGTGTTGCAAACTAAGGAAGCTAAAGAATGAACTTAAACATTTCAATAAGACTCACTTCTCCAATATTCCAGACAGAGTCAAAGATGCAAAAGATCAAATGGATAAGGCTCAACAGGAGCTGCATACAGCGACTGAGAATCCAACTCTACGCATGCGAGAAAGAGATGCGGTTCGTAACTATGCTTCTACCGCCAGGGCAGAAGAGAGTTTTTTCAAACAAAAGGCAAGGATACAATGGCTTAGCTTGGGGGATCGGAATACTAGCTACTTCCACAAATCAGTAAATGGAAAGGCAGAATAGAAATAAGCTTCTCCCCGTTACAAGGGAGGATGGGAAGTCGCTGAAGGGCACGAGGCGGTCAAATCAGAAGTAATTGCATACTTCCAGCGTGTGTTGGGAGCGAAACAGACGCCTAGGGCCTTGAACGAGGAAGTGATGCAATCGGCAGGCAATTAACTGCAAACTATCTTCGACACAAAAGCATGTACTAGCACAAGAAGTAACAAGGGAGGAGATTAAGCATGCTATGTTTAGTTTGAAAAACAACAAAGCCCCTGGTCCGGATGGCTTCAACGCTTCAAAAGAATGCGACATATAGTGGGGGAAGATGTGATCAAAGCTGTTAGCTCCTTCTTTCGGACTCGTAGAGTGCTTAAAGAAATGAATGCTGCTACATCCATTTCCCTTATCCCTAAAGTTGCTAATCCTACGAGGTTGACGGATTTTCGTCCTATTTGGGTTTGTTGGAATGCTGATGTGGTGAAGGTGGATGCCTGCGGTATGTCAGACCAGGCTATCCATGTTTCTGTCACTATATTAGCTACCAATATTTGTTTTAATACTTCAATCATTTATGGAGACAATAATGCATCCTTACGTGAGACATTATGGTCTGATATAGTGAGTCGTAGTGATGAGTGGGAGTTAACCCCATGGATTCTTATGGGCGACTTCAATGCTATCCGCAACCCGTCAGAAAGGTCAGGAGGGTCTACTACGTGGGATGGTCAGATGGACAGGTTGGAAACATGTATTCGAGATGCGAAAGTGGATGATCTTCGGTATTCTGGTATGCATTATACATGGACGAACCAATGTGTTGAGAATCTGATTATGCGGAAGCTAGATAGAGTGCTTGTGAATGAGAAGTGGAATCTGCACTTCCCAGTGTCGGAAGCGAGATTCTTGCCTGCTGGCATGTCGGATCATTCTCCCATGGTGGTAAAGGTTACTGGCAATGTTCAGAACATAAGGAAACCATTCAGATTCCTCGATATGTGGATGGATCATGACGAGTTCATGCCCTTGGTGAAGAAAGTATGGGTTCAGCATTCGGGGGGTTGTCCAATGTATCGGTTGTGTTGCAAACTAAGGAAGCTAAAGAAGGAACTTAAACATTTCAATAAGACTCACTTCTCCAATATTCCAGACAGAGTCAAAGATGCAAAAGATCAAATGGATAAGGCTCAACAGGAGCTGCATACAACGACTGAGAATCCAACTCTACGCATGCGAGAAAGAGATGCGGTTCGTAACTATGCTTCTACCGCCAGGGCAGAAGAGAGTTTTTTCAAACAAAAGGCAAGGATACAATGGCTTAGCTTGGGGGATCGGAATACTAGCTACTTCCACAAATCAGTAAATGGAAAGGCAGAATAGAAATAAGCTTCTCTCCGTTACAAGGGAGGATGGGGAAGTCGCTGAAGGGCACGAGGGGGTCAAATCAGAAGTAATTGCATACTTCCAGCGTGTGTTGGGAGCGAAACAGGCGCCTAGGGCCTTGAACGAGGAAGTGATGCAATCGGCAGGCAATTAACTGCAAACTATCTTCGACACAACAGCATGTACTAGCACAAGAAGTAACAAGGGAGGAGATTAAGCATGCTATGTTTAGTTTGAAAAACAACAAAGCCCCTGGCCCGGATGGCTTCAACGCTTCAAAAGAATGCGGCACATAGTGGGGGAAGATGTGATCAAAGCTGTTAGCTCCTTCTTTCGGACACGTAGAGTGCTTAAAGAAATGAATGCTGCTACATCCATTTCCCTTATCCCTAAAGTTGCTAATTCTACGAGGTTGACGGATTTTCGTCCTATTTGGGTTTGTTGGAATGCTGATGTGGTGAAGGTGGATGCCTGCGGTATGTCAGACCAGGCTATCCATGTTTCTGTCACTATATTAGCTACCAATATTTGTTTTAATACTTCAATCATTTATGGAGACAATAATGCATCCTTACGTGAGACATTATGGTCTGATATAGTGAGTCGTAGTGATGAGTGGGAGTTAACCCCATGGATTCTTATGGGCGACTTCAATGCTATCCACAACCCGTCAGAAAGGTCAGGAGGGTCTACTACGTGGGATGGTCAGATGGACAGGTTGGAAACATGTATTCGAGATGCGAAAGTGGATGATCTTCGGTATTCTGGTATGCATTATACATGGACGAACCAATGTGTTGAGAATCTGATTATGCGGAAGCTAGATAGAGTGCTTGTGAATGAGAAGTGGAATCTGCACTTCCCATTGTCGGAAGCGAGATTCTTGCCTGCTGGCATGTCGGATCATTCTCCCATGGTGGTAAAGGTTACTGGCAATGTTCAGAACATAAGGAAACCATTCAGATTCCTCGATATGTGGATGGATCATGACGAGTGCATGCCCTTGGTGAAGAAAGTATGGGATCAGCATTCGGGGGGTTGTCCAATGTATCGGTTGTGTTGCAAACTAAGGAAGCTAAAGAAGGAACTTAAACATTTCAATAAGACTCACTGCTCCAATATTCCAGACATAGTCAAAGATGCAAAAGATCAAATGGATAAGGCTCAACAGGAGCTGCAAACAGCGACTGAGAATCCAACTCTACGCATGCGAGAAAGAGATGCGGTTCGTAACTATGCTTCTACCGCCAGGCAGAAGAGAGTTTTTTCAAACAAAAGGCAAGGATACAATGGCTTAGCTTGGGGGATCGGAATACTAGCTACTTCCACAAATCAGTAAATGGAAAGGCAGAATAGAAATAAGCTTCTCCCCGTTACAAGGGAGGATGGGAAGTCGCTGTTGCGATGTCGCGGTCGCACAAATTAATTACCCTAGCTTAAAACACACAAGATAGTATAGAGCAAGCAAGGGGTCGATCCCACGAGGAAGTTTGAAGTTAGATTTTTATGTTGTACGTTATGTAATTGGGGGGGATTGATTTGAAATGATTTAAACTATGGCAGAAATTAAACTAGCAAACAAAATCAATTGAAACTGAAATATATCAAGAAAACAAACCTTGGTTGCAAGCACACATCCACCAACGGAAATTAGAACCGATCCTTGAAACGAAACTCCAGTTTATATTATGAATTTTATCTTTTCTTAATATTGGTTAATTAACGGATCCGCCGTATAACTAGCCCTAACCAACAAACAATCACAGTGTCCGCACTAATGATTTAATCCAATGGCAGCCTTAAGATCCAGATAAATTCATTAATCTTAACAACCAAGTTGTCAATTTGTGTTGCTATGATTGAATGTTCTCCCTAAGTTTAATAACGTAGTTCCGCTACAATTATCAAGCTTAGTTGCTTCACAAGTTTATATACCACAACTCCGGTTTTGATATCAAACTTAGCAATAGATTGTTCACAATAATAACTTAGAGTCCGCTCTAGCAATTAAGATAAACAATCATAGGAAATATGCATAGGAAAACAAACATACTCATTCATAACATAAACTGAAAATAAAAGGAAGAATAAATCTCACGGTTCTTGAAATCCAAAGGTTTGTTGTATCCTTGCAACCAAGAAAACGAGCTTAGCCTTGCATATCTATTGAACAACTACTCCTAAAGATGAAAGAATACATAATTTCTGATTTGTAGAGAGGAGAGTTTGTGTTTCCTCACTTCTTCTTCTCCTACCTCCTTCTCCTCTCCTTCTATTTATACAGAAATTGTAAGTAAGAAAATCAAAGTTCAAGTGTGAACATCAATAGATGGTGGTAGTGTGAAGGCGGCTGGCGGCTGGCGGCTGGCGGCTGGCTGCTGGCTGCTGGATGCTGGCTGCTGTCTTGAGGTTGGTGGCTACCTTGAGGTTGGTGGCTGCCTTCGTTGACCTTCTAGAATATTTAAAAGGAGCTAAATTGCTGGAAACACTTGTATGTCAGTTTGGATGCTTCTGAATCGAATTTGGATTCGTTTCTTCACGCAACCTGCTTGCTGGCAGAATTCCACTGATATTTGGAGCGTTTATAGATATTTGAGTAAGGAATCCAACAAAATTGAGTTTGCATCAATTGGACTTCTGAAACTCCAGATATTGAATTTTGAATGGGCAAAGGTCAACATTGGCAAACTGCGAGATTTGACTTTGAAGGATGTGATTTCCATGATCTTTCTCTTTTTATTTTTCTTGCATTACATTTCCAGAAAGGTATGGATTTTAGCTTTTTAATGCCACTGGAATCACTTCATTTCGATCTCTGGAACTCACGCTCTGCACAAAATACCGACTGAACGTCAAATCTGCCAATTACCTCCAATTTACTCCTTTTTGTATCTTTCATCCAAAAATGCCTTCAAAACATAAAACAAAGAATATCAAGGCATTTTATATAAATAACATACGCAAAACACTAGTTAAATGCGGGTGAAACTATCGAATACTATGATTACATCAGTCGCTGAAGGGCACGAGGCGGTCAAATCAGAAGTAATTGCATACTTCCAGCGTGTGTTGGGAGCGAAACAGGCGCCTAGGGCCTTGAACGAGGAAGTGATGCAATCGGCAGGCAATTAACTGCAAACTATCTTCGACACAACAGCATGTACTAGCACAAGAAGTAACAAGGGAGGAGATTAAGCATGCTATGTTTAGTTTGAAAAACAACAAAGCCCCTGGTCCGGATGGTTTCAACGCTTCAAAAGAATGCGGCATATAGTGGGGGAAGATGTGATCAAAGCTGTTAGCTCCTTCTTTCGGACTCGTAGAGTGCTTAAAGAAATGAATGCTGCTACATCCATTTCCCTTATCCCTAAAGTTGCTAATCCTACGAGGTTGACGGATTTTCGTCCTATTTGGGTTTGTTGGAATGCTGATGTGGTGAAGGTGGATGCCTGCGGTATGTCAGACCAGGCTATCCATGTTTCTGTCACTATATTAGCTACCAATATTTGTTTTAATACTTCAATCATTTATGGAGACAATAATGCATCCTTACGTGAGACATTATGGTCTGATATAGTGAGTCGTAGTGATGAGTGGGAGTTAACCCCATGGATTCTTATGGGCGACTTCAATGCTATCCGCAACCCGTCAGAAAGGTCAGGAGGGTCTACTACGTGGGATGGTCAGATGGACAGGTTGGAAACATGTATTCGAGATGCGAAAGTGGATGATCTTCGGTATTCTGGTATGCATTATACATGGACGAACCAATGTGTTGAGAATCTGATTATGCGGAAGCTAGATAGAGTGCTTGTGAATGAGAAGTGGAATCTGCACTTCCCATTGTCGGAAGCGAGATTCTTGCCTGCTGGCATGTCGGATCATTCTCCCATGGTGGTAAAGGTTACTGGCAATGTTCAGAACATAAGGAAACCATTCAGATTCCTCTATATGTGGATGGATCATGACGAGTGCATGCCCTTGGTGAAGAAAGTATGGGATCAGCATTCGGGGGGTTGTCCAATGTATCGGTTGTGTTGCAAACTAAGGAAGCTAAAGAAGGAACTTAAACATTTCAATAAGACTCACTTCTCCAATACTCCAGACAGAGTCAAAGATGCAAAAGATCAAATGGATAAGGCTCAACAGGAGCTGCATACAGCGATTGAGAATCCAACTCTACGCATGCGAGCAAGAGATGTTGTTTGTAACTATGCTTCTACCGCCAGGGCAGAAGAGAGTTTTTTCAAACAAAAGGCAAGGATACAATGGCTTAGCTTGGGGGATCGGAATACTAGCTACTTCAACAAATCAGTAAATGGAAAGGCAGAATAGAAATAAGCTTCTCTCCGTTACAAGGGAGGATGGGGAAGTCGCTGAAGGGCATGAGGGAGTCAAATCAGAAGTAATTGCATACTTCCAGCGTGTGTTGGGAGCGAAACAGGCGCGTAGGGCCTTGAACGAGGAAGTGATGCAATCGGCAGGCAATTAACTGCAAACTATCTTCGACACAACAACATGTACTAGCACAAGAAGTAACAAGGGAGGAGATTAAGCATGCTATGTTTAGTTTGAAAAACAACAAAGCCCCTGGTCCGGATGGCTTCAACGCTTCAAAA
The DNA here is from genome assembly GCA_030145905.1 of Populus davidiana. Taxonomy (NCBI): domain Eukaryota; kingdom Viridiplantae; phylum Streptophyta; class Magnoliopsida; order Malpighiales; family Salicaceae; genus Populus; species Populus davidiana. The sequence goes on from CM057796.1 coordinate 2,982,311, forward strand.
GAATGCGGCACATAGTGGGGGAAGATGTGATCAAAGCTGTTAGCTCTTTCTTTCAGACTCGTAGAGTGCTTAAAGAAATGAATGCTGCTACATCCATTTCCCTTATCCCTAAAGTTGCTAATCCTACAAGGTTGACGGATTTTCGTCCTATTTGGGTTTGTTGGAATGCTGATGTGGTGAAGGTGGATGCCTGCGGTATGTCAGACCAGGCTATCCATGTTTCTGTCACTATATTAGCTACCAATATTTGTTTTAATACTTCAATCATTTATGGAGACAATAATGCATCCTTACGTGAGACATTATGGTCTGATATAGTGAGTCGTAGAGATGAGTGGGAGTTAACCCCATGGATTCTTATGGGCGACTTCAATGCTATCCGCAACCCGTCAGAAAGGTCAGGAGGGTCTACTACGTGGGATGGTCAGATGGACAGGTTGGAAACATGTATTCGAGATGCGAAAGTGGATGATCTTCGGTATTCTGGTATGCATTATACATGGACGAACCAATGTGTTGAGAATCTGATTATGCGGAAGCTAGATAGAGTGCTTGTGAATGAGAAGTGGAATCTGCACTTCCCATTGTCGGAAGCGAGATTCTTGCCTGCTGGTATGTCGGATCATTCTCCCATGGTGGTAAAGGTTACTGGCAATGTTCAGAACATAAGGAAACCATTCAGATTCGTCGATATGTGGATGGATCATGACGAGCTCATGCCCTTGGTGAAGAAAGTATGGGATCAGCATTCGGGGGGTTGTTCGATGTATCGGTTGTGTTGCAAACTAAGGAAGCTAAAGAAGGAACTTAAACATTTCAATAAGACTCACTTCTCCAATATTCCAGACAGAGTCAAAGATGCAAAAGATCAAATGGATAAGGCTCAACAGGAGCTGCATACAGCGACTGAGAATCCAACTCTACGCATGCGAGAAAGAGATGATGTTCGTAACTATGCTTCTACCGCCAGGGCAGAAGAGAGTTTTTTCAAACAAAAGGCAAGGATACAATGGCTTAGCTTGGGGGATCGGAATACTAGCTACTTCCACAAATCAGTAAATGGAAAGGCAGAATAGAAATAAGCTTCTCCCCGTTACAAGGGAGGATGGGAAGTCGCTGAAGGGCACGAGGCGGTCAAATCAGAAGTAATTGCATACTTCCAGCGTGTGTTGGGAGCGAAACAGGCGCCTAGGGCCTTGAACGAGGAAGTGATGCAATCGGCAGGCAATTAACTGCAAACTATCTTCGACACAACAGCATGTACTAGCACAAGAAGTAACAAGGGAGGAGATTAAGCATGCTATGTTTAGTTTGAAAAACAACAAAGCCCCTGGTCCGGATGGCTTCAACGCTTCAAAAGAATGCGGCACATAGTGGGGGAAGATGTGATCAAAGCTGTTAGCTCCTTCTTTCGGACTCGTAGAGTGCTTAAAGAAATGAATGCTGCTACATCCATTTCCCTTATCCCTAAAGTTGCTAATCCTACGAGGTTGACGGATTTTCGTCCTATTTGGGTTTGTTGGAATGCTGATGTGGTGAAGGTGGATGCCTGCGGTATGTCAGACCAGGCTATCCATGTTTCTGTCACTATATTAGCTACCAATATTTGTTTTAATACTTCAATCATTTATGGAGACAATAATGCATCCTTACGTGAGACATTATGGTCTGATATAGTGAGTCGTAGAGATGAGTGGGAGTTAACCCCATGGATTCTTATGGGCGACTTCAATGCTATCCACATCCCGTCAGAAAGGTCAGGAGGGTCTACTACGTGGGATGGTCAGATGGACAGGTTGGAAACATGTATTCGAGATGCGAAAGTGGATGATTTCGGTATTCTGGTATGCATTATACATGGACGAACCAATGTGTTGAGAATCTGATTATGCGGAAGCTAGATAGAGTGCTTGTGAATGAGAAGTGGAATCTGCACTTCCCATTGTCGGAAGCGAGATTCTTGCCTGCTGGCATGTCGGATCATTCTCCCATGGTGGTAAAGGTTACTGGCAATGTTCAGAACATAAGGAAACCATTCAGATTCCTCGATATGGGGATGGATCATGACGAGTGCATGCCCTTGGTGAAGAAAGTATGGGATCAGCATTCGGGGGGTTGTCCAATGTATCGGTTGTGTTGCAAACTAAGGAAGCTAAAGAAGGAACTTAAACATTTCAATAAGACTCACTTCTCCAATATTCCAGACAGAGTCAAAGATGCAAAAGATCAAATGGATAAGGCTCAACAGGAGCTGCATACAGCGACTGAGAATCCAACTCTACGCATGCGAGAAAGAGATGCGGTTCGTAACTATGCTTCTACCGCCAGGGTAGAAGAGAGTTTTTTCAAACAAAAGGCAAGGATACAATGGCTTAGCTTGGGGGATCGGAATACTAGCTACTTCCACAAATCAGTAAATGGAAATGCAGAATAGAAATAAGCTTCTCTCCGTTACAAGGGAGGATGGGGAAGTCGCTGAAGGGCACGAGGGAGTCAAATCAGAAGTAATTGCATACTTCCAGCGTGTGTTGGGAGCGAAACAGGCGCCTAGGGCCTTGAACGAGGAAGTGATGCAATCGGCAGGCAATTAACTGCAAACTATCTTCGACACAACAGCATGTACTAGCACAAGAAGTAACAAGGGAGGAGATTAAGCATGCTATGTTTAGTTTGAAAAACAACAAAGCCCCTGGTTCGGATGGCTTTAACGCTTCAAAAGAATGCGGCACATAGTGGGGGAAGATGTGATCAAAGCTGTTAGCTCCTTCTTTCGGACTCGTAGAGTGCTTAAAGAAATGAATGCTGCTACATCCATTTCCCTTATCCCTAAAGTTGCTAATCCTACGAGGTTGACGGATTTTCATCCTATTTGGGTTTGTTGGAATGCTGATGTGGTGAAGGTGGATGCCTGCGGTATGTCAGACGAGGCTATCCATGTTTCTGTCACTATATTAGCTACCAATATTTGTTTTAATACTTCAATCATTTATGGAGACAGTAATGCATCCTTACGTGAGACATTATGGTCTGATATAGTGAGTCGTAGTGATGAGTGGGAGTTAACCCCATGGATTCTTATGGGCGACTTCAATGCTATCCGCAACCCGTTAGAAAGGTCAGGAGGGTCTACTACGTGGGATGGTCAGATGGACAGGTTGGAAACATGTATTCGAGATGCGAAAGTGGATGATCTTTGGTATTCTGGTATGCATTATACATGGACGAACCAATGTGTTGAGAATCTGATTATGCGGAAGCTAGATAGAGTGCTTGTGAATGAGAAGTGGAATCTGCACTTCCCATTGTCGAAAGCGAGATTCTTGCCTGCTGGTATGTCGGATCATTCTCCCATGGTGGTAAAGGTTACTGGCAATGTTCAGAACATAAGGAAACCATTCAGATTCCTCGATATGTGGATGGATCATGACGAGTTCATGCCCTTGGTGAAGAAAGTATGGGATCAGCATTCGGGGGGTTGTCCAATGTATCGGTTGTGTTGCAAACTAAGGAAGCTAAAGAAGGAACTTAAACATTTCAGTAAGACTCACTTCTCCAATATTCCAGACAGAGTCAAAGATGCAAAAGATCAAATGGATAAGGCTCAACAGGAGCTGCATACAGCGACTGAGAATCCAACTCTACGCATGCGAGAAAGAGATGCTGTTCGTAACTATGCTTCTACCGCCAGGGCAGAAGAGAGTTTTTTCAAACAAAAGGCAAGGATACAATGGCTTAGCTTGGGGGATCGGTATACTAGCTACTTCCACAAATCAGTAAATGGAAAGGCAGAATAGAAATAAGCTTCTCTCCGTTACAAGGGAGGATGGGGAAGTCGCTGAAGGGCACGAGGCGGTCAGATCAGAAGTAATTGCATACTTCCAGCGTGTGTTGGGAGCGAAACAGGCGCCTAGGGCCTTGAACGAGGAAGTGATGCAATCGGCAGGCAATTAACTGCAAACTATCTTCGACACAACATCATGTACTAGCACAAGAAGTAACAAGGGAGGAGATTAAGCATGCTATGTTTAGTTTGAAAAACAACAAAGCCCCTGGTCCGGATGGCTTCAACGCTTCAAAAGAATGCGGCACATAGTGGGGGAAGATGTGATCAAAGCTGTTAGCTCCTTCTTTCGGACTCGTAGAGTGCTTAAAGAAATGAATGCTACATCCATTTCCCTTATCCCTAAAGTTGCTAATCCTACGAGGTTGACGGATTTTCGTCCTATTTGGGTTTGTTGGAATGCTGATGTGGTGAAGGTGGATGCCTGCGGCATGTCAGACCGGGCTATCCATGTTTCTGTCACTATATTAGCTACCAATATTTGTTTTAATACTTCAATCATTTATGGAGACAATAATGCATCCTTACGTGAGACATTATGGTCTGATATAGTGAGTCGTAGTGATGAGTGGGAGTTAACCCCATGGATTCTTATGGGCGACTTCAATGCTATCCGCAACCCGTCAGAAAGGTCAGGAGGGTCTACTACGTGGGATGGTCAGATGGACAGGTTGGAAACATGTATTCGAGATGCGAAAGTGGATGATCTTCGGTATATATGGACGAACCAATGTATTGAGAATCTGATTATGCGGAAGCTAGATAGAGTGCTTGTGAATGAGAAGTGGAATCTGCACTTCCCATTGTCGGAAGCGAGATTCTTGCCTGCTGGTAAGTCAGATCATTCTCCCATGGCGGTAAAGGTTACTGGCAATGTTCAGAACATAAAGAAAACCATTCAGATTCCTCGATATGTGGATGGATCATGACGAGTTCATGCCCTTGGTGAAGAAAGTATGGGATCAGCATTCGGGGGGTTGTCCAATGTATCGGTTGTGTTGCAAACTAAGGAAGCTAAAGAAGGAACTTAAACATTTCAATACGACTCACTTGTCTAATATTCCAGACAGAGTCAAAGACGCTTGAGATCAAATGGATAAGGCTCAACAGGAGCTGCATACAGCGACTGAGAATCCAACTCTACTCATGCGAGAAAGAGATGCTGTTCGTAACTATGCTTCTACCGCCAGGGCAGAAGAGGGTTTTTTCAAACAAAAGGCAAGGATGCAACGGCTTAGCTTGGGGGATCAGAATACTAGCTACTCCCACAAATCAGTAAATGGAAAGACAGAATAGAAATAAGCTTCTCTCCGTTACAAGGGAGGACGGGGAAGTCGTTGAAGGGCACGAGGCAGTCAGATCTGAAGTAATTGCATTCTTCCAGCGTGTGTCCGGAGCGAAACAGGCGCCTAGGGCCTTGAACGAGGAAGTGATGCAATCAGCAACTAACTGCAAACTATCTTCGACACAAAAGCATGTACTAGCACAAGAAGTAACAAGGGAGGAGAGTAAGCATGCTATGTTTAGTTTGAAAACCAACAAACCCCCTGGTCCAGATGGCTTCAACGCTTCAAAAGAATGCGGCACATAGTGGGGGAAGATGTGATCAAAGCTGTTAGCTCCTTCTTTCGGACTCGTAGAGTGCTTAAAGAAATGGATGCTACATCCATTTCCCTTATCCCTAAAGTTGCTAATCCTACGAGGTTGACGGATTTTCGTCCTATTTGGGTTTGTTGGAATGCTGATGTGGTGAAGGTGGATGCCTGCGGCATGTCAGACCGGGCTATCCATGTTTCTGTCACTATATTAGCTACCAATATTTGTTTTAATACTTCAATCATTTATGGAGGCAATAATGCATCCTTACCCTTACGTGAGACATTATGGTCTGATATAGTGAGTCGTAGCGATGAGTGGGAGCTAACCCCATGGATTCTTATGGATGACTTTAATGCTATCGGCAACCAGTCAGAAAGGTCAGGAGGGTCTACTACGTGGGATGGACAGGTTGGAAACATGTATTCGAGATGCGAAAGTGGATGATCTTCGGTATTCTGGTATGCATTATACATGGACGAACCAATGTATTGAGAATCTGATTATGCGGAAGCTAGATAGGGTGCTTGTGAATGAGAAGTGGAATCTGCACTTCCCATTGTCGGAAGCGAGATTCTTGCCTGCCGGTGGTATGTCGGATCATTCTCCCATGGTGGTAAGGGTTGCTGGCAATGTTCAGAACATAAAGAAAACCATTCAGATTCCTCGATATGTGGATGGATCATGACGAGTTCATGCCCTCGGTGAAGAAAGTATGGGATCAGCATTCGGGGGGTTGTCCAATGTATCAGTTGTGTTGCAAACTAAGGAAGCTGAAGAAGGAACTTAAACATTTCAATACGACTCACTTCTCTAATATTTCAGACAGAGCCAAAGACGCATGAGATCAAATGGATAAGGCTCAACAGGAGCTGCATACAGCGACTGAGAATCCAACTTTACGCATGCGAGAAAGAGATGCTGTTCGTAACTATGCTTCTACCGCCAGGGCAGAAGAGGGTTTTTTCAAACAAAAGGCAAGGATGCAACGGCTTAGCTTGGGGGATCAGAATACTAGCTACTCCCACAAATCAGTAAATGGAAAGACAGAATAGAAATAAGCTTCTCTCCGTTACAAGGGAGGACGGGGAAGTCGTTGAAGGGCACGAGGCAGTCGAAGCAGAAGTAATTGCATTCTTCCAGCGTGTGTCCGGAGCGAAACAGGGGCCTAGGGCCTTGAACGAGGAAGTGATGCAATCGGCAACTAACTGCAAACTATCTTCGACACAAAAGCATGTACTAGCACAAGAAGTAACAAGGGAGGAGAGTAAGCATGCTATGTTTAGTTTGAAAACCAACAAACCCCCTGGTCCAGATGGCTTCAACGCTTCAAAAGAATGCGGCACATAGTGGGGGAAGATGTGATCAAAGCTGTTAGCTCCTTCTTTCGGACTCGTAGAGTGCTTAAAGAAATGGATGCTACATCCACTTCCCTTATCCCTAAAGTTGCTAATCCTACGAGGTTGACAGATTTTCGTCCTACTTGGGTTTGTTGGAATGCTGATGTGGTGAAGGTGGATGCCTGCGGTATGTCAGACCGGGCTATCCATGTTTCTGTCACTATATTAGCTACCAATATTTGTTTTAATACTTCAATCATTTATGGAGGCAATAATGCATCCTTACCCTTACGTGAGACATTATGGTCTGATATAGTGAGTCGTAGCGATGAGTGGGAGCTAACCCCATGGATTCTTATGGGTGACTTTAATGCTATCCGCAACCTGTCAGAAAGGTCAGGAGGGTCTACTACGTGGGATGGACAGGTTGGAAACATGTATTCGAGATGCGAAAGTGGATGATCTTCGGTATTCTGGTATGCATTATACATGGACGAACCAATGTATTGAGAATCTGATTATGCGGAAGCTAGATAGGGTGCTTGTGAATGAGAAGTGGAATCTGCACTTCCCATTGTCGGAAGCGAGATTCTTGCCTGCCGGTGGTATGTCGGATCATTCTCCCATGGTGGTAAGGGTTGCTGGCAATGTTCAGAACATAAAGAAAACCATTCAGATTCCTCGATATGTGGATGGATCATGACGAGTTCATGCCCTCGGTGAAGAAAGTATGGGATCAGCATTCGGGGGGTTGT